>JAFEMH010008020.1:0-67272 GCA_022495995.1 Adenophora triphylla var. japonica | reverse complement strand
CAGCTTATTTGTTCACGTTTACTTAAAACATGTTTTATTATCCTAATCGGTTGGAAAAAGATTGCTCTTCTTTTTCGCAAACTACTCGATTCTTGGATCAGTGGGCCCCGTCACTACGTCTATAAGCCCCTCGTATTCCACTCCGTATTTCGACCTCCCAGGGTGGACAGCCCGGGCGAGGGTCCTATAGGGCAAGCGGGTCCCACCGACCGAAAGAAAAACGATCCTAAAAGTCCGGCGGGTAATCGAGTCTTAACGAGCATTCGATGTAAATTACGGACAAAGCCGACGTCAAAAGTCAAGATCATGTCCGAGGGCTCGACGAAAAGTCGGCATGATTTGGACCGATAAGCGTCCACAATTGATCTTGACTTGTCGTCGCTAAGCCGTAATTAGGCATGGAATATTCATTAATCCTTGATGACTCGTGTCAATGCCGGGAGTCCGTGTATAATTTGTGCCGCCTGAGCCGAAGTCAAGGCGCCGGTCACATATCTTGGTCAAAGTGCGCGGCGGAAAACCGGCGTAACTTCGATCGATAAGGGTCCCCGAAAGATATTGAGTCGGTATGCCGACAAAGGCTTGAAAGAAAGGTCTATACACGGACAGGCATGACATGTACGTAACTAAAAACCAACCGGGTCTCTGACAAAGTGTGTCACGGACAAGTGCATGGTCGACACTAGGCTCCATGGGATGTTTGGGTAGTCCTGTGCTCATCCGAGAGGCGTAATAAGACCAAACGGACCGCGACAAGGATTTCCCCGGGTTAGGGACGTAGTGTGCAGTGTACGGTCACGTGCGCGTAGTGTGCAAGCAGTCTATATTCTTTTTCTGAGTAAAATAGAAAAATTTTATGTGTCTTAAAAAGCATGATGCATGATTTTTTTTTTTGAAAATTTTCCTTTTTTTTTTGAATTTTTTTTTTGAAATTTAATGAACACATAAGCACGTAAGCACGAAAAATTCCGACAGTTAGGGACGTTATTCCGACAGTCAAAATTTTGACTTTCTCCGAGGCGGCCAAAACAACATGAAAACTGTGCAAAAATCAACACACACACAAAAAATGATTTTCAAATCCGGGACGGAAGCTTGACCCTCAAAAGCTTTTTTTTTTTTTGAAAACGGTGATACCGGTACGTGGGATTGTTAGACCACAATTTATCCCCGACTCGTGTTAGGAGGCGATAACGGGAAATTTAGTGGTTTCCACCAATATACCAAATACCATTTTTTTTTAAAAGAAAAAAAAGAGCTTAGTCCCCAGCGGAGTCGCCACTGTGATGATGTGTGATTGTGTCCGAAAATTTTCCCATTTTTTTGTTTGAAAGAAAATCAACGAAAACGGAGTCGCCACGCCATTTTAATTTTGAGGGCCAAAACTTTTAAAAAAGCCCGAGATCAGAGATTTAGGTTCGGAGGTCAGTGTTACGCTGTCGGGAAGGACGTTAGTGTGCACCCGACGCGCCTCGTAAAACGAGTCTTCCAAGCTGAAAAATCATTTGTGTGTGTGTGTGTGTGTGTGTTTTGGCCAAAATAAGTTGAAACTCAGAAAAGTAAAAATTGGGATATCTTTTTAAGACTTTAAACTGATCCCATGATTTTTTGGAAGATTTTTGGATTGAGATTTGGTACTCAAAAGACCTTTTGAAGTTGAGAGCCATTTCTGCTAGAATGAAAAAGGCAGTGGACCTTTGATTTTGAAATGGATTCAAGGGTCTTAAAACTTCATAATCTGGATAAACTCAGAGAATGAAAGTTGTTCTAGACACCTTAAATAAAGTTTGTGCGAAGGAAATTTCCATTTTGGAGAAGATTTGAGGGGTCAAAACCTTCTGGAAACCTCAGATATGAGATCTGGATTCCCAGAAGCTGATGAACTAGCCTCTGAAAGAAAATTTGAAAAGAGGAGTTTTACTCACCCAAAAAATAAAGTAAAAATATGTCTGGAAAGCTCTGGATGTTGGTTACAAAAAGTATTTTGTAGTCAACACCAAATTCCAAGTTCATCTGTGTCCAAAAATTAAGACCATGAACTGAGGTCTGAGAAAATTGCTACTGGACAGCAACTTCTCAAGAAGGAGAATATGATTTTAAGGGGGGTTTTGCATCCATGCTTGTCCCCATTTCCCTAGGTTTTGGTTAGTGATCACTAGACATTTTAGTGGTGAATCAACTATACCAAACCATCCTTGGGGTACATTAGGACTAAGCATTTCATTTGCTTGGGAAGGGGATTTTTATCCTTTGAAAATGAGATTTTATGCTTGAAAATGGTTTTTAGGGTTTTGAAAATGAGTTTTCTTTGAAGAAAGTAAGAAAACTTGAAAATAATTTTGATCTTTGTAGAAGATCATCCATGGAGATGGTCTTCCATGGTGATCTTCTTAGATCTAGAGCAAGAAGATGAAAGAACTACATTTTGTAGTTTGAAGATGCATGCATGGATGAGATTTAGGGTTAGGAGAAGGAGGGTTTACCAATCTTCCTTGTGTTCTTGAGTGTTTGGCTTGAGTGTATGAGTGTTTAGGGCTTTAATATGAGAGTGAGTGGATGAGCATGAGTTGGGAAAGATTGGAGAGAAAATGGTGACAATTCAAGTGAATTCTCACTGTTTTCTCTCTATATTTCGCCAGAGGTTCGGTGCAAAAATGTGTTGTTCCTCCCTATTTTTGTGACTGGAGGGCTCAATTTATAGCCCTCTGAAATTGACAATCCCATCCGCGCGGACAAGTCCCCTCAGCGTGCACTGTTCATTAAATGCAGCTCCAGCTTTGGACAAGGGGAATATTTCTTTTCAAAATTCAAATTGACCGGATTATGTTTCAAAGATTTCTATTTGTGGTTTTATTCTTTTGTTTTTCTTTTTTAAGATTCTTTTTAAGGTTTAACCTTAAATAACAATGCCCATTTTACCCTCACTTTGTTAGAAAAGTTAGGATTGTTAGGAATTGTTAGAAATGTTATAACTTTCGTTAATTTTCTAACGAAAATTCTAACAAGCTCAAATTGGAGCACTTACATCATGCCCCCTATCCCGATGATAATTACAGTACTGGTTCATATTAATCCTCCCCAGATCATTCATTTCAAAAGCTGGCGGCAAATCAACGGCCCGCAAAATTTCACTTGGTGTAGCGGTCAACCTTGTGAATCTTACTATTCTCCTTACTCCACGACCTCCATTGCGACCTCCATTGCGACCTCCTCCTCTATCGCCGGCGGGATTTCCTCTACCACCTCCTTGAACTGCATTTCCTTCCTTTACATACTCAATCCTATCCTTAACACTTTTCTTTCCAGTATTAGAAGTTCCTTCCTCAATATCCTCCCCACCACAATATGCCTTGACTCGCTCGTGTAACTCGCTTAAAGTCGCAGGTAGCCTCATCCTTAACTCCCTCCTAAAAGATTCAGACAACAAGCCCGACATATACATCATTATGACATATTTGGGATCAATCTCCGAGATTTGATTGGCGATTAGCAAAAATCTATTTGTATAGGTGACAAGGCCTTCTCCCGCCTTCTGTTTAATTCCAATCAACTCCTGTAACACTACTGGTTGAGCTCCCACTGATCCAAACCTTGCCAAAAACTTTCTCTTGAAGTCTTGATACCCCAATATAGAATTAACTGGCAGCTGCACAAACCAATCCAAAGCTTGAAGTTCTAAGGTACTAGCAAAGGTCTTACATAACAAAGCATCGTCCTTAGTTAATATCGCCATGGTGACTTCAAATCCCGCCACATGAGTTCTGGCGGTAGTTACTCCTGCATACTTGGATAGAGCGGGCAAACGAAAATCAGGAGCTGGCTCAGCCTCCTGGATATACCGGGCAAATGGGGCGACAAACGAGTCCTTCTCATTATCAATTGTACCACCCCTTTCCAACTCTGCCAACCTTCTTGCCATTTCGGCCATCTGTCTTTTTAACCCATCCTCTTCTCCAAAGCGACTAACTCCTACACCCTTTCCCCTTTCTACCGCCTTAGGTTTCTCGCTATCTTTGAAACTTCTCATCTCTCTCTCGCCATCTTCTGCTTCATTCGACGCGGTATCACCATCTTCTTCTTCACAATAAAGGGATGACACTTGAGAAGTGTGCGGCCAATGATAAACTTTAATCTTTCGTCCATTTTCCATGTACTCTCCGGCCTTTCTCTTTGCGACCCTTCAATTCTCGCTTCGTTTCCTTTGGCTTCTCGTGCTCTACTTCCTTATCTCGCTCATCATTTACCACAATTACCTCCTTGCTTGTTCCCTTATTTCCTTCTGTATTTACCGTTAGCAAACCCTGCGGGATGGGGGTAGGCTTCTTCTTCATTGCCCTTAGCCTCTTGTTATTCTCAATTAATTGTAATATTAAATTATTATGGATCCTCAGACTTTCTTCCTCATTCTCTGCTTCCTCCTCTTGGGGTGGCGGCACTATATTTCTCTCTCTTTCATCCCCAGTATCTCGCTCCATCTCCTCTGGAATCATTTGCTGCGAGGAAGAAGTATCTCTCGCCCCGCCCATTCCTATACTCCCATACCCCGACATTGGTGTAATGAGATTCCTTCCAGCCTACGGTTTCGACCCACTATACTCTTCTCAGGTGTTGCCATTCCTTTATCCTACGTAATCAAGCTAACGAACTTTAAATATGAAATCTGCAAATCTTATGAAGATTTGAAGATCTTGCCCAGAAACCCAGAAACAACCAATAGAAACCCAGCAATAAAACCCTTCTACACCAACCAAAACTTTCTAAAATCTCAACAATTACTTCAACTACACACTACCACCAAAAACACCAAAATCCCAGCTACTCGAAATAAAACAAATTCACAAATTCACACTTCAAACCTTCCGCAATCAAACCCAGATTTAACAAATAAGAACAAACACCTTCAAATCCTCCACAACTTCACACAAACACTTTTGCAATCAGCAATTAATATCAACCCAATCAAACAATATCAAACTCTCCAACTATTCAAACCAAAAATACCAATTGATTCTAACAACAAATACAACACCAATCGATTCCAACAAAAATAAGAACAACAATCCTCAGTTTACTAATTGCAAATAAAGCCAACTCAACCACTAAATTCAACACATCAATTGAATCGCCCACAACACAGACCCACCTTCCAGATCTCCAAAACAGAACTCCGCCGGTATCAAGCTACCGCCGATGAAACTCCAATCCTTGAAGAGAAAACGGTCCCGGCAACGGAACCAATTGATGTTGCCAGGATCTTCCTCAAGCAGCAACTCGCCGTTGTAGTCCAAATTTGATATCTCCGGCTCCTTCTTCTCCGATTGATCTACACACACTCAAACGTTAACTAAGCCGGGGGCGGCTCCGGCGTAAGCCCCTCCGGCGTGAGGATAAGAATTTGCTTGATAAAGGGGAAAACCAATAACAATGGTGGTGCCTGTGTGTGTGAAGAATGGACGTACCTCTGAATGAAGCCTCCCTCTCTTATTTATACCCCTTCCCCTCGTGCCTTGCATGTGACATCCTCACGTTTCATGCCTCCTGCCACGTGTCACCATTCCATTTGTCCTTTATAAAAGTAAACCCTTAACACGTGATCATCAATCCCAATGCATAACCGTCTCCTGGGTCCCACTTTGTAGATATTTATATGCCGCCTCTGGTGAATAACATCAATTGGGATCCCTCTCTCGCCGGATAAAGTCGCTAACTATCCTGTCTCGCTTCACCACCATATCTCGCAGTTAATCTCTATCACCATCTTTCTTCATACTGTTTCGCCATTTAATGTCTCCATCTACCCCCTTCTCCTTGATTCTAGCGGGATACCTCCCGTCTCGCTTTCTTATGACCCTCCTTGGGCCGCATCTGCTTTTGTCCTCTTCTTGGATCTTATCTCGATTTTGGGCCCACTTGCTATTTTCTCGCCAATAGACCTGGGCCAGGCCCAACCATTATTATTAGACAACATCAAGAATATCATGAACATGATTAATCTCTCATAAATTTATGGTCAAAGTTCAACAAAAAAAGTCAAATGGGACAAACATTTAGGAACGGAGGGAGTACTAAAAATGGGTGATTAACAGAATATGAACTTTGGACCCTATATTCTAATTAGTGAGCCCATCTTAGGAACACCCACTAAATTTTGGGTCCCAAAATGTCATTTCCCCTTTTTTATTGCTTAGTAGTATTTGGGTAGGCATGGTTACCAAAAAAATGATATAGTGTTGGGTTGAAAATTGCGAAAAAGAGGAAAATAAGTTGGGTGGGGGATAGGAGGGGGGGGGGCAGGAAAGAAGAAAGTGAGTGCTGGTGGAGGTAACGCGATGAAGAAAATTTGAATCGTAGGATGTTCATTTCCCTTTCATACTGTCGCCGTGCCATTGGCACAGATGGAGAGTACTAGTTTGTTTACGATTGTGATTTGAGTGGGTAAATTGGTATTCAATGTTAATTATAGAGCGGTTACACCAACATTACTACGATATTATTATTAGGAATATAATATTTTCATAATATTATATTCTATATTATCAAGTATATATTATTTGTATTAGAATGAATTTTTTCTCAAATAATCCCGTTTTACTTTTTTATTTCCCAAAATGACTCACTGTTCAAAGTATTGCCCGGAATGTCCTCTTTTTTGAAACTCGCTACACCGTGTAGCGAGTTTGACTAGGGTTGGTCAAAACTCGCTACACCGTGTAGCGAGTCTTGGATAATTAATTGAGGCAGTTGGAAAATTAATTATGGCGTTTAATTACTCTAAATTCGCTACACCGTGTAGCGAGTTTTGACCGAAGCCAAACTCGCTACACCGTGTAGCGAGTCTAATTATAATCCCTTGCGCTCCTGGTTCACGCATTCAACATTTCAAAATCAAAAACTCTTTCTTTCTTCTCCTGAGACTCCATGCATTTGCCCCAACCAAGAATTCTACCAAGGAAGAAGAAGAAGAACTTCGAGCCAAGCCAAGAAATTTGCCAAAAATTCATCCTTCTTCTTAATTGTAAGTTTAAACCTTCTTTTCTTTTCTATATTTTACTTATAATTTATGATTTTTTTTTAATTCCGAATTTATATTGCCAAGAAGAAGAACATTGCAATTTAGGATTTTTTTTGGTTGATTTGTTGTTGAAATATTGTTATTCCCATTTATGTGACTAATTTTTATTTAATTCCGAATTTTTATTTAGTTTTTTGGTTGATTTGTTGTTGAAATATTATTATTTCGAATTTATGTGACAAATTTCTATATGCCAATAATTTTTTTAGTATTTGTATGATTTTTTTTGGTTGATTTGTTGTTGAAATATTATTATTCCGATTTTTTTTTTTTAGCTTCTACATGCAAGAATGGGTATTCAAAATAAATAGCAAATTTGAAAAAAATTTTGAATATTTTTTTGGGACGGAGGGAGTACAAAGTTTAACTTGTGTGAGATTATAGCAAATTTGATTACCGAGATAGGAACGTTGAGCTTGTCCGAACAAGGTCCAAGTGGATTGTGCCCTAATGACTCTTATAAGTTATAGGTAATTAGAACGGAATCCTTAATTCGTGAAAGGTGTACATAAGGTGAAGCATGACGTCGAAGGAATTAATTAGGCGTCATATCAATCATATTCTAAACCCTAAACCCTAATTTTTCGTCACGAAACCCTAAACCCTTAATAGGAATTAATATACATATAAGAACGTCCCAAATCTCATATACTTATATCCCAAACCCTAAACCCTTAAAATATGATTTATTGTTCAAACATTTTATTAAAAAAACTTCATCCTATTATTCAAAACCACATGAGGTTCACTCTTGAAGTATTACTTAGTATATAGGCCGGAAACCAAGAACTTCCCCACGTGCACTTCTTGGAAGTGTGGGATAACTTTGGATTACAATGCCACGTACTAGTAATTACACTTATGTATTCTCTTATTTATTTTCTTGCCTTATAGAACACTAACCAACCTTCATATTGAAATAAATAGATGGAATCGTTCATTGATCCCGGCCTATTGATACATCCGTTTCGACCCGGCATGCGGAGCATAGGGCTAGGTATATTTGGTCCGGGTGGCCATATTGTAGTCCCCTGCGTTTTTTTCGTCATGGTGCCGCCTTGCCACCGTATTAGCTCCCGTGATTATGATGAGACCGGCGAGTGCGGATTCATTGGAGTTCACTATATAGGCCGGATACGGTATGATTTTGCCCGGAGGCTTTGATCGAGCGATGGCGTCAGGAGACTCCATACGTTCCATCTCCCGGTTGGTGAGATGACGATCACCCTACAGGATATCGGCATGATTTGCGGGTTGCCGATTGATGGGGATGCTGTTACCGATGATGGGTTTCCAGTCCATATAGACTGGCAGGCTGAGTGTCAGGAGTATTTAGGGGCCGCCCCTGCTGACGCATATATAGATGGGAGCAGTCTGAAGCTCCGGTGGATTACCATGCGTTTCACACACTTTGGTGACCTCCATGATGATACTCGCCCGTAGATTGTGGATCGGTAATATGCGGGCCTACATCTTGCTTGCCTTGGGTTCTACGATCATGCCTGATCGTACGAACAACAAGGTTAAGCTATGTTATCTCCCTCTGCTTAGGGATGTATCTAGGGTCAGCCAGTACAGTTGGGGGAGTGCTGCGCTTGCTTTCCTGTATCGAGAGTTATGTGGTGCGACAGACCCTCAGACGAGACAGTGTGGAGGATTTCTCAATGTTCTACAGGTATTTTATTTCATTTTAATGTTCTTTATGTTTTTAAGTTTTATTTAAAATTTGCGGCATTATTTATAGTATTTGATATACATTTATTTGATATAGATTTGGGCTTGGGAGCGGTTGAAATGTGTGAGGCCGCAGATCCGTTCTCGAGTACGACAGCAGGACTACACCATCATGCCCCTCGGATGCTGGTATACATATATCATACTTTATTTTCTCGTCGTTAATGTTTTTATTTTTTTTTGAACAAAATCTTATAATTATTTTGTTTACGAAATTTCAGGTGGACTCAGGCGTCGCTGGATCTGAGAGAGGTTACTGCACATAGCTCGCGAGGCTATCGGGATCACCCGGCCCGGCCCTGTCTCGAGGCTCACGTGGAGCGGCACTTTATGAGGGAGACACGCTCGGTCTACCGCACTCGGGGTGAGGATATATGGTTGGCGAGGGTCCCTCTCATATGCTTTGAGAGGTCGAGTGGCATCCGTAGGATCGTGTTATGAGGCGCTTTGGCCTCGAGGCGCTTATCCCCCCACAGTGCGACACTAGCCTGGAGTTGCACCGTTCAGATCGGCGGGGGAGACCTACGGTGAGATGGGGTGAGCACCATCGCCCACTTGTTACACGATGGGCAGAGCGCCATGACTACTTGGTGTCCGGGGTGTTCGGCTTCCACGATATGACCTACACCGACCCATATATGGTATGGTATAGGGACATAACGTGTAGGTTTGTGCAAAGACCTCTCTCACATAGAGGTGGATGGATACCGCCTCGCCCCCGCTATAGAGTTTATGGTAAGTTTTTACATTTTTCAAGTTTCTATTTCAAGTTTTTTTTTTTTTTTTTTAGCAAGACATCAATTATTAACTTATGTCTCTCGTACTTATATATATTTTTGATATGAAAACAAAGTGCACCCTTCCGCTTGCATGTCGAGAATGAGGCGAAGCGCATCCCACAAGCTTCAATGCGGAGAGAATTACACACGGGTTCATGGGAGTTAGGGAGCTCCAACGCCTTCATGCCGCTGCACCTCCCCCACCGGTAGATCGCAGACAGGGGGTACCTCGGCCACGGCTCGGGTTAGACGTCGTCGACGGGTAGGACCGCCACCGAGAAATGGAGTTGCAAGATGAGCCGAGCCGAGCCCGAGCCCGAGCAAGAGCCTCAAGCGCAGACTCAAAGCCGAGATGGATTATGAATGGCCGACACTGCATCACGCTCACACTCACGGTTCGATCCTTTTCGAGTGGGAGTGGCCGGGGCGCGAGTGGGGGTAATCGGAGGGAGTGGGAGTGGGGTTGGCGGTGGTGGTGGTTGGGGGGTGCGAGTGGGGCCTTGGAGGGAGTGGGAGTGGGGGTGGCGGTGGTGGTGGTTGGGGGTGGGAGTGGGGGTGCCGGGAGGGGAGTGGGGGCGGGGCGGTGGGGTGGGGTGGGGGTGGGGGGGGTGGGGATGGGGAGTGGCCGGGCGAGACCCTTCCCTCCACCATCCACTACGGGGCTTCGGCGCTTATGCGAGTAGGAGCAAATCCGAGGACTCCTATGTCACATGCGGGGTACCATTATGAGTTTCTCCGATCCGGCTCGATGACCCCAGCAAGCAGCTAGAGCAGAACAGATGCTTAGAAGAGGTCTCGGCTCCGTAATCCGCCTCATCCCTACACCCGTCCGCCTATGATAATAGGTAGAGAGTTCACTTTTTTTTATTATTATTACGTAATGAAACTTTGTTGTATTGGTTTAGTTTTTATTTGAATGTTTTTTATTTGTATTGAAACCTTGTACTATTAGTGTAGTTTTTATTTTAATATTTTTTATTTGTATTGAAACTTTGTAACTTTATACGATTAGTTTAGCTTTTATTTTAATGTTTGCATTTTATTGTTATTTGGATGTTTTATATTTGTTATGTTTAATTTGATTGTTTACAACAGGTTTTATGGTTTGTAGTTTCAAGCAGATTTTTATTTGATTGTTTGGTTTTGGTTTTGGTTTTGGTTTTGGATGCGCTTGGGATGGGCTGTCGCTTCAGCCTGATTATAACATTCGCCCAAGTAAATAGAGGCGCGAGGACGTAATAATTCTTTTGAAATCGCTAGACCGTGAAGCGATTATCACTAAAATCGCTACACGGTGTAGCGAGTTTAGTGAAAATCGCTTCACGGTGTAGCGATTTTAAATGCCGTACAGTGCAGGCGGCTCCAATTTTGGGCCCAATTAATACAATTTTTTGATTCGTCCCGCAATATTACACAGTAGCACATTTGTACTTTTTTTTTTCGAATTATGCCAAACATAAATTGAAACTTAAAACTTAAATGGAAAATGAACTTTTTTTTTATTACTCCCTAATATAATAAATATCATCAATTATAATTTATAAATTTTCATTAAAATAACTAAAGTCATTTTTAGAAATTGGAAAATTACATTCAACTCAAATATAAATTACATTGGACTTTTCAAGTTTAATGAAAACAACATAAAATAAAGCGCAATTGGCCGAATCCAATTCAAGCCAAACATAAATTACATGAAAAACATTATGCTACTCCCTAAGGTTCGGGCATCTACGACGATTGTGCCCTTCCTGATGGCATGATGAACACATACTCTTCCGTTTATCTGCTTGAAAGTCCATAGAATTACGAAAGCGTCTTGATCTAGGTCGCTGGACTTCGCAGAACGTCGAAGTAGGGGATTAGGGAAGAAACTAGGCACCAAACCATCCACGCCCCAATAGTCCTCATGCTCGATTGGTTCGAATGTCCCCTTCCATGTCTTGTAGTATTCCCCGACGGTGTAATATTCAGAAACGAAATCTCGACCATCAACATTTTGTGCAGAACAACAAGCAAGGAGATGGGAACAAGGCATGCGATAGGCAACCCATTTACCACATGTGCAGGTGCGCTCATTAAGTCGGACAATCTGTATATTTCCTCCGTGATCACCCTGACGTGCGGTTGTCACTTGATACACCCCCATTTCGTGATTGTTGAACCTCCTGACGTGATGTGTTGCCGCTTTTCCGGTGTTCTTCAAGTAGTGATAACTGACTTTCTGGCTGAATTGGTGTCGGGGATTGATGTTAGGGTTATCAGGATTACCTCCTAAGGCATTGATTGCAAATCCATGCCTTACTTGAAAGTACTCCACACAACGGTAGAAGGCAGTTTCAACAATTGCTGTGATTGGCATCCCACGAGCTCCCTTCATCACACCATTGAAAACCTCGGACATGTTGGTAGTCATGATGCCATACCTGTAACCACCATCGTGTGCCAATGTCCATTTTCTAGCATCCAAATGCTGAAACCATGCAATTGCCTCGGGCTTAATTCCACGAATACTCTCTAAGATAGATTTCAATTTTCTATCTTGAGTTGCTCTACCCGCTCTCAAACGAGATACTTGAACCCTTCCCTCTATGCTTTTCCAAGAAATTTGCTCGCAAATGTCTCAAGCAATATCGATGATGCACGTTTGGCCACCACGTATCTTCGGCTACGAGTCTTGAGAATGCCCCAATGACGGCCGAGATATCAAGCAAACTTCACGACTCCCGATAATATGCTTGCAAACCAGGTATAAGAACTAACGCCGATTCGGCCGGTCCTCCTTTTCAACAACGGCAAAGGCAAGCGGAAGTATCTTTGTCTTGGGCGTCAACACCTATGGCAATCAGTATTACCCCTTTATATCTACCATGCATAAATGTTCCATCAATAGAAATGACTCGGCCGACAATGAGAGAAAGCTTCAATGCAAGGCCCAAATGCCCGTAATACTGTCGAAACACGGAGGCCTCACCGACTGGGAGGAGGAGGTGTAGAGTACTCCACAATTGTCCTCGGATTGTATTTTTGAATGGCCGCTAAGACGCGGGTAACCTCTTATAAGATTCCTCCCAATCTCCAAAAACCTCTCGCAATACCCTTCGCTTTCCACACCATGCCTTCTTGTAAGTAATTACCTTGTTGAACCTACTAGAGATGTGTGCAATAATGACTCCAACCTTGACATTCGAATCGGCCTTAATAACACCAACGACTTCCCGACCGATAAACTTGGCATCTAGATTGGGGTGATCTTGACTTGCTCGAATATAAGCAGCGGTGAGGAGCCTTATACTTGGTCACTTCCCAATAGCCAAACTTCTTCCTACTCACACGAACATAAAAATGACATGGATAATTTTTGAGCAGGTACACTCAATTACCCATGTGTTCGGTGTGCTCTTTCTTACCCTGAACTGCGATTGTTTTTAATATGGAACCTTTTTATATCAAATTGTGCCTCGTTCTTGCCAGAAAGCGTATCCCTTTAGCAATCGCCGTTGTTCCGGATCCCAAACCGGGAAAACTATGCGCATGATCGTAATCAATCAACCCTTGTTCTTGTCGAGCGAGATGTACCAATATCATAAAAGTGGATAACTCGCTCTCTCATAGCTTCGATTTTGCGGCACTTCATAGTGAACAAGAGGTCCTTCCACATCATCATCAATCGGCCCATCATCACCGGCTCCCCAAATCGACATCAGAATCACTACTACCCTCCTCATATTCATCATCGTCATCCTCTAGCATTGCATCTACATCAGTGTGCACTTCCTCTTCTTCATAGTCATCATCATAATCATCATTAACATGATCATTATGCCCAAATGCCCGATCATCATCATTAGCATGATCATTATGCCCAAACGGCCCATCATCATAATTTGGTGTTTGAGTTGATACAAGAGTTTGGGAACTTGGACCAACCCCATCATCACGGTTACCGGTTGGAGAAAACCCTGAAAGTACTCTCTGTGTCGTGTTTCAAACTACGGATTGGATCGATTTTCAATTAATTTTACAACCACATACACCGCAAATTTCCAATCCCCCAAATTTAGCAAACTGATCGAACATTACATCCATACACGCATCATCTTCAATATGGAAAGGAAAGTACTCACCAATCCCGCTATCAAAAGAATGAGGGCATCTGTAAATGACTTTCAAATCAAATTGAGACCGATCTAAGTTCGCCTTTTATATAGCTCATCAATCAAATCATTGTATTTCCATTGGCAATTACCCCTTATTGCGCATTTTGGCCCCTTTTTGAAATGAGGACCATCAAACGGTTGTTCATCATCACCTCCCCAATAACACATAAAAATGATTGGACCCCCGTTCATCTTTAACCCTACATTACGAAATCAAAGTGTTAAAACCTACATAACAAAACTCTTACATTTATTATATCTACAACATAATAAAACACAGTTAAATCATTAAATTTTATATCTAAACATAAGTCAAAATAATAATTAAGATGATGTTAAAACCTACATAACAAAACTCTTACATTTATTAGATCTACAACATAATAAAACACAGTTAAATCATTAAATTTTATATCTAAACATAAGTCAAAATAATAATTAAGATGATGTTAAAACCTACATAACAAAATTCTTACATTTATTATATCTACAATATAATAAAACACAGTTAAATCATTAAATTTTATATCTAAACATAAGTCAAAATAATAATTAAGATGATGTTAAAACCTACATAACAAAACTCTTACATTTATTAGATCTACAATGTAATAAAACACAGTTAAATCATTAAATTTTATATCTAAACATAAGTCAAAATAATAATTAAGATGATGTTAAAACCTACATAACAAAACTCTTACATTTATTATATCTACAATATAATAAAACACAGTTAAATCATTAAATTTTATATCTAAACATAAGTCAAAATAATAATTAAGATGATGTTAAAACCTACATAACAAAACTCTTACATTTATTATATCTACAATGTAATAAAACACAATTAAATCATTAAATTTTATATCTAAACATAAGTCAAAATAATAATTAAGATGATGTTAAAACCTACATAACAAAACTCTTACATTTATTATATCTACAATGTAATAAAACACAGTTAAATCATTAACTTACCTTGATTCTTGTTGATCTTCAACAATTCGGATGAAATAAAATAACGTGAAGAAATTTTATTTTGAATTCAGCTGTATTAGAAAATGGTGATTGAGAGAATTGATTGAGAGAAAGAGAGAAAGCAAAAGTTGAGAGAAGAAGAGACAGTTGAGCAATAATTATAGGTTAATGTAGATATCATAATAAATATCTAAAAATTGTTACTTGAAGTACATATAATGGTGTAACATTAACAACTTTTAAATTTTAATTTGGACAATTAAATCAGCTTCAAATTGTTGCTCAAAAAAGCTTCGTACTTACAAAAAAAAAAATTAAATGTGTTAAAAAAATAACGACATGTGGCTGAATTTTTTTTTAAATGATTTTTTTTCATGTTTTAAAACAAATGATGACATGTTGTTGAATAAAGTTTTTGTTTCAATTTTTTTTTTTTTGCAACAAAACAAAACACAAACTGTACCTAATAATTTAAAAAAATCTAAAATAACATCACAAAAAACAAAAATATTTTTAAGTTAGTGGCCACATCCCGGCCACATAGGAAATCTTACATAAAATCACAAAAAATAAATATTTTTAAGTTAGTGGCCACATCCCGGCCACATAGGAAATCTTACATAAAAATCACAAAAATAAATATTGTCAAGTTAGTGGCCACATCCCGCCACATAGGAAATCTTACATAAAATCACAAAAAATAAATATTGTCAAGTTAGTGGCCACATCCCGGCCACATAGGAAATCTTACATAAAATCACAAAAAATAAATATTGTCAAGTTAGTGGCCACATCCCGGCCACATAGAAAAATATTACATAAATTCATAACATATTAAATCCGACATAAATTCAAATAATACATGTCCAAAGATGAAATTAACAATCCTTAGGAAAGACCTTACAAACATTAGAAGGAACAATGTTAAGTAGTGTTTTTGAGCGTGAGGTGGCCCAAACAACAAATTTCTTAATAGATCAACAAAACAAAACATTTAGAACAAAATGATAAGGATATATTTAGGGAGTGTAATGTTAAGGAAAATATTTCATACCTTAGAAGTATCGTAACAAAGACCTTCACCTATGTCACTTCCAAATTCAGTGTGCTTCAACACTTTGTCACCTAAGTAAGCTTCAATTGTGTCTGTCGGATCCTTCAAAATCACGTGAACATTGCCATTCTCAGTTCGTGTGAACTTCTTGACCACAACCACAACCTAAGACAACAAAAATATAATGATCAATTATTTATAAATTTCAACCTTAACTATAATTAAAATAAAATAATATACCTGTTCCACCCGCTCATATTTTTTAAGGTTCTCCTTGATCATTCTCAAGGGATAATAAGTACCCTCTGCAGTTAGATACTCCATAGCAGCAAGCCAAGCTTTGCCCTGAAAATAATCATCTTCTTCCGGCTCGGCAAGTTTTTTACGTATGGCCTCTTGGGTCGACTGAGCGGGAGGTCCCTGAGATACATGAGCTTTTCCGGTCCGACGCCGACGCACGGCTATCTCAGATTTCTCACCAAATGGGACCAGGTATGATATGACGGGGTGGAGATTCTCTCTCGTTCGATTTGAGGCGAGTCGGATCAAACCGATTTAAAAGTTGGGAGAGACTAGCGGGGTTACCAGGAAGTGGTTCTCGTCCAAGATACCAGCGGGGTTGATTTGGATCCATTTTGATATGTATAAATTTTGGATTGAGAAAGATAAGGGATGGACTAAGAAAGAAAGAAAAGGGAGAAATGGACTGAGGAGGAAGGAAGAGAATGGTTTGTAGGGAGAAGGGAGAAGGGTTTGTTTGGTTGGGACTGACGGGGGGGTTTTGTAGGAGTTTGAAACTTTAATTAGACTCGCTACACGGTGTAGCGAGTTTGACTTCGGTCAAAACTCGCTACACAGTGTAGCGAATTTAGAGTAATTAACCACCGTAATTAATTTTCCAACCGCCCTCAATTAATTATCCAAGACTCGCTACACGGTGTAGCGAGTTTTGAACAACCCTAGTCAAACTCGCTACACGGTGTAGCGAGTTTCAAAAAAGAGGACATTCCGGGCAATACTTTGAACAGTGAGTCATTTTGGGAAATAAAAAAGTAAAACGGGATTATTTGAGAAAAAATTCTATTAGAATAGAATTCTAACTTTTTGTAAATTCTATAAATATGTACCTCTAATACAAACAATATATACTTGATAATATAGAATATAATATTATGACAATATTATATTCCTAATAATTATAATTGAAACAGTATCTCTATTTATTTACTAAATTTCCGACTTTGTACTAGTGTCCCTTATATAATCAAATTATTTGGCAAAATTAGTAAATTTCTAACTTTGTTAAGTCCCTTACATAATTAATGAATGGATAGGCAAAATTAATTTACTATATATAAGAATTATATAAACTTAAATTAATTAAAATCACTGATTTAAAAATAATAAAAATTGATACAATATGAACAGTTCGCGACTATTATTAAAGTCTGAGGTTCCACCTTAAAATCAATTGGTGCTAAGGGGAGTGGCCCATGATCTTTATATATTATAGGCAAGGTTTGTCAATTTTCAATGTGGGATAACACTACAAGGAAAATCGATTTTAGCTACGGCAAATTCCGTAGCT
Organism: Adenophora triphylla var. japonica; assembly: GCA_022495995.1. Classification (NCBI taxonomy): domain Eukaryota; kingdom Viridiplantae; phylum Streptophyta; class Magnoliopsida; order Asterales; family Campanulaceae; genus Adenophora; species Adenophora triphylla. The sequence continues at coordinate 49,904 of JAFEMH010008020.1, read as the reverse complement.
AAAATGAAGATTCCGTAGCTAAATCGTGTTTAGCTACGGATTTTTTCCGTAGCTATTCCGTGGGTGCAGGTTCGTCGCTAAATTGGGCGTCGCTGTTTTGTAGCTGTTTTAGAGACGGATATATCCGTCTCTAATTTAGAGACAGATATGTCCGTCTCTAAATTAGAGACAGATATGTCCGTCTCTAAATTAGAGACAGATATGTCTGTATCTAAATTAGCTACAGATATGACCGTCTACGGATTAGCGACAGATTTTTCGTCTCTATTTAAATTCTCGTTTTATTTTCGAACCATTTAGCGACAAATATTTTCGTAGCTAAATTGACAATTTTTTAAAAAAAAATAAATATATATATTTAAAAATATATATTAATATATTTTAAATATATATATATATATTTAAAATATATTAATATATATTTTTAAATATATATTAAATCGATCCTTGATTTTTTTATTCTCAAATCAATCCCTTAATTTTTTTTATTTTCAAATCGGTCCCTTAATTTTATTAATTCTAAATCAGTCCTTTGACAATTCAAAGTTACAATTTGCCCCCTCAACTTCTTTTCTACCCAAATCCGTCCTCAATATTCACCACCGCCGACCACCGCCATCCACCGTGACCATTCACCACCTTCGGCCATTCACCACCATCACACAACCACATCAAACCACCTACATTCTCAACCACCATCAAAACATTCACGTATCGTGCGAAATCAAAACAATCAAACGAAATCAAACGAAATCAAAACGAAATCAAAACGAAATCAAAACAATCGAACATTCTCGGATCGTGCGAAATCCCCGTCGACCATTCACCACCGTAACCGCCGCAGCCCCATCTACAATCAAACGAAATCAAAACAGAGATGAAGAAACAATCGTGCGAAATCAAAACAGAGGGAGAGACGGAGTGTTTTCATACAGATACGTAGGCGAAGGCAACGGAATGCGGGCAGTTCTGCCGTCGCCAGGAGACGAGAGAGGAAGAGGGGATGGTAGTGGAGGCCGTTTGTGTTTGTTGAAGGGAGTGAAATAGAGAGAGAAATAGAGAGAGTGACGGAGGGCGAAGGACTCGCATCTCTCGATGGCGCGGCGACGGCGGAGGCCGAATGAAGAAGACGGTGAGGCCGAGAGAGAAACCGTGTTCTCGTGATTTCAATTTTCAAAATGACGGAGAGAGAGAGAAACGAGGAGTGAAATAGGGAGTGGGAGTTTGGTAATGGTTGGAATAATATGGTCCGTTTGATCGAAGGTATTGAACGGCCGATTTTGTCTTGAGCCATAATCCGCGTGAAATGTTGAAATCCAATCAAACCACGCCACGTCACGTACTTATATCTATTTCACACTATATTATACACTAACTAAAATATTTATGTCTAATAATAAGAATAATAATATTTATTATTAATAATATTTATTAATAAAATATTAATTAATTAATTAATTAATATTAATTATATAATCGATAATAATATTAATAATAGTATTAATAATAATTAGAAATTTTTATTATTTTTTATTGAATAGGAAAAATATTTTAGATTTTTTTATTACTGAAATTTACAAAAAGTTAACTAAAATATTTACATGCATTTATTTGATTTACCCAAAATTTTAGTTATAGTAATATGCCTAATATCAAGAATGATAACATTATCATATAATTAGTAATAATACTTAATAATAAGACTAATAATGATATTATTGTTAATTATTTAATTATATAATTGAATATATTAATAACTATTATTATATAATTAATAATAATATTAATAATAACTAGTAATAATACATAACATCAAAAATAATAATATTATTAATTAATAATAATATTCATTAATTTAATTATTTTAAATTTATTAATAATAATTTAATAATTTAAACTTTAATACAATAATTTAATCTTTAAAGAAAATAGTAATTAGTAATAATACTTAATAATAAGACTAATAATGATGTTATTGTCAAAATGGTATACGGCTACCTCGTTTATTTTTTTAATTTTTTTCTACATTCTAAATGACATTTAAAGTGTTTTTCATCTTTATTACTTTCCTCAAAATCCAAATGGAAATTGAGTTACAATTATGTGCCATTATTTAGGGTTTTAAGGAATGTGTCCCGATCTTGTGAAAATGGTATACGGCTACCTCGTTTTTTTTTTTTTTTTCTACATTCTAAATGACATTTAAAGTGTTTTTCATCTTTATTACTTTCCTCAAAATCCAAATGGAAATTGAGTTACAATTATGTGCCATTATTTAGGGTTTTAAGGAATGTGTCCCGATCTTGTGAAAATGGTATACGGCTACCTCGTTTATTTTTTTTTAATTTTTTTCTACATTCTAAATGACATTTAAAGTGTTTTTCATCTCTATGACTTTCCTCAAAATCCAAATGAAAATTGAGTTACAAATATGTGCCATTATTTAGGATTTTTAGGGTTTTATGTGTCCCGATCTTGTGAAAATGGTATAAGGCTACCTCGTTTATTTTTTTAATTTTTTTCTACATTCTAAATGACTTTTAAAGTGTTTTTCATCTTTATTACTTTCCTCAAAATCCAAATGGAAATTGAGTTACAATTATGTGCCATTATTTAGGATTTTAAGGAATGTGTCCCGATCTTGTGAAAATGGTATACGGCTACCTCGTTTATTTTTTTTATTTTTTTTCTACATTCTAAATGACATTTAAAGTGTTTTTCATCTTTATTACTTTCCTCAAAATCCAAATGAAAATTGAGTTACAATTATGTGCCATTATTTAGGGTTTTAAGGAATGTGTCCCGATCATGTGAAAATGGTATACGGCTACCTTGTTTATTCTTTTTTAATTTTTTTTTCTACATTCTAAATGACATTTAAAGTGTTTTTCATCTTTATGACTTTCCTCAAAATCCAAATGAAAATTGAGTTACAAATATGTGCCATTATTTAGGATTTTTAGGGTTTTATGTGTCCCGATCTTGTGAAAATGGTATAAGGCTACCTCGTTTATTTTTTTTAATTTTTTTCTACATTCTAAATGACATTTAAAGTGTTTTTCATCTTTATTACTTTCCTCAAAATCCAAATGGAAATTGAGTTACAATTATGTGCCATTATTTAGGATTTTAAGGAATGTGTCCCGATCTTGTGAAAATGGTATACGGCTACCTCGTTTATATTTTTTTTTTTAATTTTTTTCTACATTCTAAATGACATTTAAAGTGTTTTTCATCTTTATTACTTTCCTCAAAATCCAAATGGAAATTGAGTTACAAATATGTGCCATTATTTAGGGTTTTAAGGAATGTGTCCCGATCTTGTGAAAATGGTATACGGCTACCTCGTTTATTTTTTTTCTACATTATAAATGACATTTAAAGTGTTTTTCATCTTTATTACTTTCCTCAAAATCCAAATGGAAATTGAGTTACAATTATGTGCCATTATTTAGGATTTTAAGGAATGTGTCCCGATCTTGTGAAAATGGTATACGGCTACCTCGTTTATTTTTTTTTTTTTTTTTCTACATTCTAAATGACATTTAAAGTGTTTTTAATCTTTATTACTTTCCTCAAAATCCAAATGGAAATTGAGTTACAATTATGTGCCATTATTTAGGATTTTAAGGAATGTGTCCCGATCTTGTGAAAATGGTATACGGCTACCTCGTTTATTTTTTTTTTTTAAAATTTTTTCATTATTCTAAATGACTTTTAAAGTGTTTTTCATCTCTATGCCTTTGTTAATTAGTGATTTTTTTTAAAAAAAGTTATAGAAAAAAGATAGAAAAAAACTAAACAAATGAAAGTATATAGAAGAAAAGTCAAAAGAGGGACAGACTACCCTATATTTATTTTTTATTTTTTAAAAATTTTTTTATTGACTAGAAAACAATATTTTAGCCTTTGTTAATCAGTGGTTTTTTTTTTAGAAAAAGTTATAGAAAAAAAGATAGAAAAAACTAAACAAATGAAAGTATATAGAAGAAAAGTCAAAAGAGGGACAGACTACCCTATATTTATTTTTTATTTTTTTACAAATTTTTTATTGACTAGAAAACAATATTTTAGCCTTTGTTAATCAGTGGTTTTTTTTAGAAAAAGTTAAAGGAAAAAGATAAAAAAAAATTAAACAAATGAAAGTATACAGAAGAAATGTCAAAAGAGGGCAGACTACCCTATATTTATTTTTTATTTTTTAAAAATTTTTTTATTGACTAGAAAACAATATTTTAGCCTTTGTTAATCAGTGGTTTTTTTTAGAAAAAGTTATAGAAAAAAAGATAGAAAAAAACTAAACAAATGAAAGTATATAGAAGAAAAGTCAAAAGAGGGACAGACTACCCTATATTTATTTTTTAAAAATTTTTTTATTGACTAGAAAACAATATTTTAGCCTTTGTTAATCAGTGATTTTTTTTTAGAAAAAGTTATAGAAAAAAGATAGAAAAAAACTAAACAAATGAAAGTATATAGAAGAAAAGTCAAAAGAGGGACGGACTGCCCTATATTTATTTTTTATTTTTTTAAAAAATTTTATTGACTAGAAAACAATATTTTAGCCTTTGTTAATCAGTGGTTTTTTTTTTAAAAGTTATAGAAAAAAAGATAGAAAAAAACTAAACAAATGAAAGTATATAGAAGAAAAGTCAAAAGAGGGACGGACTACCCTATATTTATTTTTAATTTTTAAAAAATTTTATTGACTAGAAAACAATATTTTAGCGTTTGTTAATCAGTGGTTTTTTTTAGAAAAAGTTATAGAAAAAAGATAGAAAAAAACTAAACAAATGAAAGTATATAGAAGAAAAGTCAAAAGAGGGACGGACTACCCTATATTTATTTTTTATTTTTTTTTTAAATTTTTATTGACTAGAAAACAATATTTTAGCCTTTGTTAATTAGTGTTTTTTTTAGAAAAAGTTATATAAAAAAAGATAGAAAAAAACTAAACAAATGAAAGTATATAGAAGAAAAGTCAAATTTAGAGACGGATACTAAATCTGTCTCTAAATTTTAGAGACAGATGTTGAATCTGTCACTAAATTAGAGACGGATTCAAAAATCTGTCTCTAAATTAGAAGACGGGTTAAAATCTGTCTCTAAAGTTTAGAGACGGATTACGAATCTGTCTCTAATTTAGAGACGGATTACGAATCTGTCTCTATTTTAGAGACAGATACAAAACCCGTCTCTAAAATTTAGAGACGGAATCTGAATCCGTCTCTAAATTAGAGACGGAATCAGATTTCGTCTCTAAATTAGAGACGGATTCGGATTCCGTCTCTAATTTAGAGACGGATTCAGATTCCGTCTCTGAATTAGAGACGGATTCATATTCCGTCTCTGAATTAGAGACGGAATCTGAATTCGTCTCTAATTTAGAGACGGAATCCGAATCCGTCTCTGATTTTTGGTTCTGTCTCTAATCTGTCGCCAAATTAGCTACGGATTTCGTCCGTCTCTAAATTTCCGTCTCTAAATCCGGTTTTCCTTGTAGTGGTCTCTGGAAATCCAGATTTCACATCTGAGGTTTCCAGAAGGTTTTGGTCCCTCAAATAATCTCCAAAATGAAAAGTTCTTTTACAGAAACCTTATTTAAGGTATTTTGAACATTTTTCATTCTCGTACTTTTCCCAGATTCTGGAGTTTTTAAGCCCTAAAGTCCATTTCAAAATCATGTATTCACTGCCTTTTTCCTTCTGGCAAAAATGGTTTTCAACTTCCAAAAATCTTTTGAGTGCCAAATCTCAACCCAAAAATCACACCAAAAATCATGGAATCTGTTAAAAGTCTAATAAAGAATTCCCAATTTTTATTTTTCTGAGTTTCAACTTATTTTGGCCAAAACACACACACACACACACACACAAATGATTTTCAGCTTGGAAGACTCGTTTTACGAGGCATTCCGGGTGCACACTAACGTCCTTCCCGGCATGTAACGTGACCTCCGAACCCAAATCTCTGATCTCGGGCATTTTTCAAAGTTTTGGCCCTTAAAACAAAAATGGCGTGGCGACTCCGTTTGATTTTCAAAAAAAATCGGGTACATCACAGTGGCGACTCCGCTGGGGAAAAATAAGCTTTTTTCTAAAAAAAATGATATTGGGTATATTGGTGGAAACCATTAAACTTCCCGTTATCGCCTCCTAACACGAGTCGGGGATAAATTGTGGTTTAACAATCCCACATACCGGTATCATTGTTTAAAAAAAAAAAAAAAAGCTTTTGAGGGTCAAGCTTCCGTCCCGGCTTTAAAAATCATTTGTTGTGTGTGTTGATTTTTGCACATTTTCGTGTTGTTTTGGCCGCCTCGAAAAAAGTCAAAATTTTGACTGTCGGAATCATGTCCCTAACTGTCGGAATTTTTGTGCTCATTTCAAAAAAAAAATTCAAAAAAAAAAATTTCAAAAAAAAAAAGAAGAAAATTTTCAAAAAAAAAATCATGCATCATATTTTTAAGACACATGAAAAGTTTCTATTTTACTCAGAAAAAGAAGATAGACTGCTTGCACACTACGCGCACGTGACCTTACACTGCACACTACGTCCCTAACCCGGGGAAATCCTTGTCGCGGCCCGTTTGGTCTTATTACGCCTCTCGGTGCAAGCACAGGACTACTCAAACATCCCATGGAGCCTCGTGTCGACCATGCACTTGTCCGTGACACACTTTGTCCGAGACCCGGTTGGTTTTTAGTTTGGTCTGTGTCATGCCCTGTCTGTGTATAGACCTTTCCTTTCAAGCCTTTGTCGGCATACCGACTCAATATCTTTCGGGGACCCTAATCAGTCGAAGTTCTGCCGGTTTTCCGCCGCAGACTTTGACCAAGATATTGACCGGTGCCTTGACTTCGGCTCGACCGGCACAAATTATACACCGACTCCCAAAGTGACACTGAGTCATCAAGGATTAATGATTATTCCATGCCTAATTACGGCCTAATTGACGACAAGTCAAGATCAATCGTGGACGCTTATCAGTCCAAATCATGCCGACTTTTCGTCGAGCCCTCGGACATGATCTTGACTTTTGACGTCAGCTGTGTTCGTAATTTACATTGAATGCTCGTTAAGACTTGATTACCCGCCAAACTTTTAGGATCATTTTTCTTTCGGTCGGTGGGACCCGCTTGCCCTATAGGACCCTCGCGCGGGGCTGTCCACCCTGGGAGGTCGAAATACAGGTGGAATACGAGGGGCTTATAGACATAGTGACGGGGCCCACTGATCCAGGATCCAGAGTAGTTTGTGAAAAAGAAGAGCAATCTTTTCCAACCGATTAGGTTTGATAAAACATGTTTTAAGTAAATTTAAACAAATAATCGCATGTTGCATGAGCCCTAAGCCCAAACACCAACCTGTTCCGCTTTCCCGAGTCTGAACCACACCCTTTTGTGCCTTCCACAGTAAGCAAAGTTTGGATCAAGCCCCGGGTCATCGTTTGTTCAGCTCGCCATTCCGGAGTCGATACTTCATCGGTTTCCTCCTCGCTTCACCAAAGTTTCGTAATGACCAACTCGTAGGAGAACAGTGAGGACGTACATATCCGCACCCGAAAATTCGCAAAATGCCGAGCAAAGGGATTAGATGTTGGAACAGATAAGACAACATCAAGAGGCTCGCATCGCTCGCTTATGGGAAGGTATCAGAAACCAGGGGGCTAGCAATTGTTCGCAACCCTAATGGAACCTTTACGGTTGATGCGAAGATTGGAACTAATTACCCTCCCGGCATGCCAACTACCGTCAAATGCCCCTGTTCCCTTTCGTGTGGAACTACTAATGGGCCAAGCATCCCCGACCTATCACTCACCTCGCCTCTCGGCCTCATCGTATCGATACTCCTCAACCCCGATCTTGGTCAACTTCCCCCTGGCACCTCTCGGTTTTCACCTTTGGGTTTCAATCCGCCCGTTTCGCCGCAGCCTTGGAATGGGTCAGCTTCGCTACTCCAAAACCCCGCCCGGCCCGGGCCATCGGGCCGGGAATTGGTCGGCTTCAAGACATCTCATCCCTACACTCGATACTCCTCAACAGCCCGATCTAGGTCAACCCGCCTGGTGCCTCTCGTGTCTCACCACCAGGATTGAATGAGTTGCCTTTCGCCCACGCCTTGGAAGGGGTCGCTTACTACTTCACAACATCGGCCCGGCCATCATCTCGGAATGGGCCGTTCGCGACTTCTCAAGCCCAAAGAAGGTGACATGGCTCCGCAAGCCATTTTAGGTCGGGCTTGCTTCTCGTGCTCCATGGTTCGAGAGGGGCCGCCTTGCTTCCTCCAATTCTCAAAGCACACTTGCCCCTATGATACCGCAAGATCACATGGGCCACTGTGCTCTTATCACCACTTCATCAGTTTACCGTATTCACAACATCCTCCAAGCTCTACCTCGTCCCTCCGGTTGGGAAGTCCGACAAGGTCAAATGCTCCTCATCAAATTCTCCACCCGGCTGTTACGCAAGCCGCTCCCGCTCATCAAGTACAAAGATGCACATTACCCTTGTAGTCACGTTCCTCCTGTGGTCAAGACACGTTCGGCCCTCATTTACGATGCCTCAAATCTCATATCTTCAACAGCCTTTTGGATCCACACTCATCGCTCCCCGGTATCCAACCATTACGAGCCATATATCCTCATCTTCGGCAACCGCTGTGCCTTATGAGGAGGGTTACGGTCACGATTTTAATGCTCGATTGTCATCCCTCCCACCAAAGTACTTCCTACCGTGGTTTCATTTACCGATGCCGCCTTGTGGCGGTGTCGTGCAGTCCTAGTGTTCCTATTGACTCGTCCAATGGATTATTGAAAGAACCAATTGAGAAGGTACAAGAAAAGCCTAGCAACGAGAGTATCGACGATCGCTCGACTCGGGCCATCTCGCCATACCAATCTTGTGTATCCGACACGAATGAGGTTTACAAAAGGTCAAATCTCGACGATTACATCGATGATTACATCAAAAGGGTTCGTGCACGGGGAAGCACTACGGGTCGGAACATGTCTCATCACTATAAACCTTACCCTTCCAACACGGCTGCAACATCCATCAAAGGAAAGAAGGCATTGCATACAAATGACGGCATCCAAAAGAAACCAAGAAATGGTGGTCCTCTAAGGCAACGAGAACATTTTGATGATTTTGGGATGCCCATGGGCTTAATTTTCAAGGGTTTAGTAAAGGAAGGCCAGTTGGAGCCTCTCAAGGACTACCATCCGAGGAGCTCAAATGCACCCCTCGACATGAGTAAGCACTGCGCCTTCCATGATCATTATGGCCACACGACCAACAACTGCACAGTCTTGAAGAGAGCGGTTCAAAGGTTAATCAAAGTAGGCAAGCTTGAGTGCCCCAATGGACCAAAACTGGCGAACCCCGTTCAGAATGGTAACCAAGTCAATGACCAAATCTCAAATCAAAGAGCGTTAAGAGTTTATTCTCCCCCAAAGGAAAAATCACATCCCAAGGATTTGGGTTTTCCCTTAAGCAAAGTTTTCAATAGCTTGCTAAAGCAGGGTCTCCTCGAACCCATGAGAAACTATCGCCCGTAAAACCCCAATGCTCCTTCGGATACCTCCAAGCATTGCGCCTTTCATCGCACTACGGGAACTTGACAGACGATTGCGCCCCGAAAAAGGCAATCCAAGGTTTGATTGAGCAAGGGAAGTTAGAGGTGCCTCGAAGGGCCCAATACCGTCGCAACCCGTTCCCTAGAAATAACAACATGAGCGTCAACATGGTCGAAGTTTGGTGATTCAAGACTCGTGGGCATAATGGAATTTGACTCGCCCTTTTGTGATCGATGAACCGCCATCGCAGTAATGAAAATGGCTGGATTGGGCAAGGGATTGCCAAAGAAATCTCGGTGGAAATATCTCGCGATAGTTCCCATCTCCTGTCGAAGAGTAAATGCATGGTCCAACAAAGAAAGAGCGGCTAGACTAGGGGCTACCTATCTCTAAAATAGTCTTTTAGTCAATCTTCGTAGGTTCTAGTACCTCTCTTTCACCTAAGTCCTTCCTGGACATTTGTCGTTGTAGTCCATTTTGGACATAATAGTTAATTGTCTAACTTTTATATATATGTCTTCTTTCTTTTCTTGCTAGACTCGAGACATCACTTGCGCACCCACGTTATACTTAATTGAAATGGTTTTATCCAAAATGATCACTTGTGCTGCTCAACCACTAATTCTTTGAAATGATTAATATTTAAATTAATCGAAGTGAGAAAATCAATTGATATCCTTTTCAAATTGGGACTTACCAACTCCTCATCTTGCATCTCATATGCTCACATCCCTTTCATCATCATCATCTCGTTGCTCAATGAATTTGCATGGATCTTTTCTCATTTAAAGCTTAAGCAAGCATTGAAGACTTAATCTCGTTTAGGTCATCCGGTAGGGATTGCGGTTGAAGCCTTTCACCCATAGGAAAAACATTACCTCACCCCGCTAAACAATACCCTTTCATTTCAAGATCGGCGTGTTTTGAAACCCCATTCAGCCATCACCTTTGCTCCTTGCCAAGAGAAGTCCAAGCAACGCCAAAGAAGTTAGCTTCGAGAGTCGACGATGCAAGGAAAGATAATTCCCAATTCCTCAAAGAGGCCTTCCAAATTATCAAAAGAAGGATTTTAAATCCTCACAATTCAGCAAAAATCCTCAACGCCTCAGAGGCTCTTCAAAAAAGAAGAAAGAAAATAGAAAAGCTCAAGCAAGAACTTCAAAAAAGGGGGACCGTCGATCCTCACAATTCAAAGAAAAGTCCCCGACTTCTCAAGAAGCTCTCCAATGATCAAAAAGGAGCCCGAATCCTCGCAAGTTCGCAAAAGTTCTCGACGGCTTGGACTTCCTCTCACCATTACCTTAAATCAACCCTAAGCCATCCTCTCGCTTTTAGAGGATATTCCCATTGCCATTACCCTCGCCTTTGGCCAAAGTCAAAATCTGACCTCTCATTCTTAGAGGCAATCAATCTTCCCCGCCGTAGATTTCCCAAACACATCCCTAAAAGCCAACCTTTTATCTTTAGAGGTTCGGGCCAAGAAAGGCCCGGCCGACCTCTCATCTTAAGAGGTCACAACTTTCCAAATCACCCGATGGCCGATCGAAGCCCTAAACCCCTACAGTCCTTACCGGATAGTAATTTCATTCCAGTATCTTCAGGAGCTAAATCAAATTAATGCTTCATTGCTTTCTTAAATTGGAGCCAAATCCATCTCGGCTCAAATGATCAAAGATTGTGCAAATTCAAGTCTGATTCATTCGACATTTCATGTGAGCATATTTCATTTCTCCTCCACAAACACTTGCCGTGGATGTCCCACTGGGGCTTCGATCCGTGTCTTTCATGGAAACTCTAAGGGGATATGTTATTCGAATCTCCAGTCCTCAAATTCCCAAAAGAACCTCAAAGTCTTGAATTTTCACACTCATTCTCTCTTCATTCGGGATAAACCCGAACTACGGCGACCTGAGCTCTTCATAATGAAGGGAACGTAGGCAACCAGAAATGGTCCGGTCGAAATCACAAACAAATTCCAAAAAAAAAAATCCGTTCTCATCAAGGATTGTCCCTATACACTTTTCGCCCTTCCGAGCTTGATTCTCGATATCAGTTGATTTTCTCCTTGTGATTAATCAAAATATTTGTTCATATCAGATTTAGGGGTTGAATAACCCGAACATTAACAAAGGGTTTTAAGTAGCCTTGTGATCATCACGAATAAAACAAGTTTTCAAGTGTCTCGACAAGTCTTCTCTCTCTCCATCATAGGGAAATAGAGCCAAACACTGTCTTTCTATCAGCAGGGGCTTCCATACACTTTTCCACACCTTGTGATGCTTATACTCTCTCAAAAGAGTCAAACCAAAAGCAGAGTGTCATACACAAATTCGGGAGAAATTCCCACCTTTCAAAAGATATGCCCCTGCACGTAAACATTTTTGAGTCTTGTCCAAGAATCGTTGACTAAGGTCTCGAAAAGATGGGTGCCTCCTCTCGTTAGACTACTCGAATTTCTTCACGTTGGGGCTTTGCTAAGCGGTTCTCCTGTGTTCTCCCGTATCATCTCTTCAAGCCGGGGCTTATATAGTCGTCTTTGGGTCCACATTGGGTTCTTCACTACAAGATAGATTTGATCTTCATCGATTATTTTCAGGATTGCTTTGTATTACCAATCGATTGGGGCTCCGCTAATTGTGTCGAAATCACAACGAGGTTATAAGATTGGGGCTTCGCCAAGTCACTTCTTCGAACTGACTTTGCCAAGCCGGTCCTCTCGGACCCGAATTTTATCAAGTCACAAGAAAGGTCTAGTCACATCAATACCTAGATTTTCAGCCTTCGTAACTTGGTACATAGCAGCTTCCTCAGAAGGCCGGAGTCTAAGATCCGGGTTTAACCCGCATTAGCAATTTCATCAAATCATTCTCCGAACAAGGTTTCGGCCAAGTCACGGCTCACCCAAATGAAAGAAGTTTCATATCGACGTCGGCATCAACTTCGAATGACCAAGATTGAGAGGGAAAACTTCAACCAAGATCCGGATCCGAATCCAATCTCATCAAAATTGAGGTACATGCGATACTGTTAACAAAACCTCATTAACAACCGCTGTTTAAAACGCGATCGAGGACTCTAACCCCCCACTTGCCCAAAATCTGTTCCAAACAGCTGACACATACATCCCAATACAAACCCTCTCACCACATGCATTCCCACAAAAATCTCCCTGTGGCTCATGTAGCATGCACAAAACTTGAAGCGACAGAACAATCCTAAGTCATAATTTTCCCGCCAAAAGCTTAGGCTAAGTGCATCTCCAAAAGCAAGTAAATGCATCATCTCGATTCTATGCATGCAACCATCATCATAAATGCCGTATGTGCATTTGTCCCTCTACTAACAAATGTAGCAATTCAAGCACGAAAGACCAGTTTTCCATCACTACCCGAAGTCTCTCTGCAGCGAGAATGGTCTCCACCAAAGACGACCTCCGATGTCCACAAATGGATGAAGACGACCTCCGGCATCTGCAACTTGGTGAAAACAACCCCCAACATTCACAAACATATGAAGAACGCCTCCAGTGTCTACAAATCGGTCAGGGACGCCAAGTTTTCAAATACAATACGGTCAGAGACGCCGAGCTCTCAAATGCAAATCGGTTAGGGACGCCAAGTTCTCAAATACAAATCGGTCAGGGACGCCAAGTTCTCAAAATGCAAATCGGTCTGGGATGCCTAGTTCTCAAAATGCAAATCGGTCTGGGACGCCAAGTTCTCAAAATACAAATCGGTCAGAGACGCCAAGTTCTCAAATACAATTCGGTCAGAGACGCCAAGTTCTCAAATGCAATTCGAGACGCCAAGTTCTCAAATACAATTCGGTCAGAGACGCCAAGTTCTCAAATGCAATTCGGTCAGAGACGCCAAGTTCTCAAAATACAAATCGGTCAGAGACGCCAAGTTCTCAAATACAATTCGGTCAGAGACGCCAAGTTCTCAAAATACAAATCTGTCAAAGACGCCAAGTTCTCAAATACAATTCGGTCAGAGACGCCAAGTTCTCAAAATACAAATCGGTCAGAGACGCCAAATTCTCAAAGGCAAGCAGGTTAGGGATGCCAAATTCTCAAATACAGTTCGGACAGAGACACCAAGTTCTCAAAAGCAAGAAGTCCCAATGTGAAGACAAGCTCAACAACTTCTACAAGGTTGACGATCACCAGCAAGATGCAGACTCAACCAAACTCCCCCTTCGAGTCAAAATGCCTCCAAAGACAGCAAATCGTCGGCGAAACCGCAACCCAACAACTCTTCATCAACATCACCCGTAGCCTCAGTCCTTCCTAAGCAGCTACATGTAAGCACAAAGACGAGGTATGAAAGCATATCTTAGTCAACTACTTTTCTAAAAGAACATTATCATCAAATCTTAGGGTGACTTTCCAAAAATAGTCAAGTCTTAGGGCGACTTCCCAAAAATAGTCAAATCTTAGGGCGACTTCCCAAAAAACAGTCAAACCTCGGGTGACTCCCAAATACCGTCAAACCATCAAAGACCATCCCCAGCAGTTTTCGAACTACGATTGGCTTGATTCCCACTCGGGATACGTAGGTAGCCTACCATAGGTCCAGCCGCTTGACCAACACGGTCACCCTTTTCCCCAATAATCATCGTAAGCTCTAATCTTCCCCTGCGAGAATGCCCTCAAATAGTCTCCCTTAACCTCGATTTAGGTTTATACTCCTGAACTGAGCTCTCATTTAGGTTCATACAATAGAACTAAACCTCAACTTAGGTTCATCCCTGACAAAAGCCAACGGAATTCCGTCTCTTTCACCTCCGGCAGCAAACGTAAGACCGATCCCTTCAAATGAAGTCCACCAAAAGACTATCTATCCCCTCGAAGTCTGTCCCCAACGAAAGGATATGAACATCGAAGGAAATCATTTCAAAACAAGTTGTCACCTCCAGATCACCCATCATCAAGGTCCAAGGCACCTAAAACGCCATCATCAAGGTTCAAGGCACCTAAGACGCCATCATCAAGGTTTGAGGCACCTAAGACGCCATCACCAAGGTTCGAGGCACCTAAGACGCCATCATCGAGGTTCGAGGCACCTAAGACGCCATCATCATCAAGGTTCGAGGCATCTAAGACGCCATCATCAAGGTTTGAGGCACCTAAGACGCCATCGTCAAGGTTCAAGGCACCTAAGATGCCATCATTAAGGTTTGAGGCACCTAAAACGCTATCACACACAACACGAGGAAAGCAACCATCCCCTAAAAACCGAAACCATTACCAGGGTGACTTCCCCAAAATAGTCAAGTCATAGGGCGACTTCCCCAAAATAGTCAAAACCATAGGGCGACGTCCCCAAAATAGTCAAAACCATAGGGCGACGTCCCCAAAATAGTCAAAACCTTAGGGCGACTTCCCCAAAATAGTCAAATCATAGGGTGACTTCCCAAAAATAGTCAGATCTTAGGGTGACTTCCCAAAAATAGTCAGATCATAGGGCGACTTCCCCAAAATAGTCAAGTCATAGGGCGACTTCCCCAAAATAGTCAAAACCATAGGGTGACTTCCCAAAAATAGTCAGATCTCAGGGTGACTTCCCCAAAATAGTCAAGTCATAGGGCGACTTCCCCAAAATAGTCAAAACCATAGGGCGACATCCCCAAAATAGTCAAAACCTTAGGGTGACTTCCCAAAAAATAGTCAAATCTTAGGGCGACTTCCCCAAAATAGTCAAACCATAGGGCGACTTCCCCAAAATAGTCAAGTCATAGGGCGACGTCCCCAAAATAGTCAAAACCCTAGGGCGACTTCCCCAAAATAGTCAAGTCTTAGGGCGACTTCCCCAAAATAGTCAAAATCATAGGGCAACGTCCCCAAAATAGTCAAAACCTTAGGGCGACTTCCCAAAAATAGTCAAATCTTAGGGCGACTTCCCAAAAATAGTCAAACCTTAGGGTGACTTCCCAAAAATAGTCAAATCTTAGGGCGACTTTCCAAAAATAGTCAAATCTTAGGTTGACACCCTAAAACAGTCACTCTAGGGTCAAAGACCCGAACTACGACCGGCTTAATTCCTCTTAAGGATACGTAGGTAGCCTATCATTAGGTTCAGCCATCAGACCGAAAGTGGTCATTCCTATCCCCAGCAGAGCCAATGTACGACTCTAGCCAAAAGTGGTCATTCCTATCCCCAGCAGAGCCAATGTACGACTCTAGCCACCTGACCAAAAATGGTCGTCTCCTATCCCCAGCAGAGTTTTCTTCCAGAAACCGACTGCAGAACTTGCTCATCAGGTTCGAGGCACCTAAAACGCCATCATCTCCAGGGTCAAAGACCCGAACTACGGCTGGCTTGATTCCTCTCAAGGATACGTAGGTAGCCTATTAAATAGGTTCAGCCACTCGATCACTAGATCATCCTGCCAAATATGGAGCCTTACTCTTATCGACGACACCTTCAAGATCAAGTCTTTATGGCATTTGAAGGATCTCCCGCCCGATTGGGACCTTTAGAGGGCCGCGGCGAGGTTTTGGGACGTCCGGAGACATGTTTACTGCTTTTCTTACAACGAACTTGTCCCAACCTATGAAGATTTCCGAGCATTGATTGGGGGTCCGGAAATTGAGGCCATATCGATTCCTCTGATCGAAGACGTGCCGGTAGCAGTAAAGTTGGCATCTTTTCTGCAAATCTCTCTGGGAGAGGCTGAGGGGATGATGGTAGCCCCTGATCGAATTGACTTTTCTGATATCCCAAGCAGGTTTGGGTTTCTGGATACGGCAACGACCACTGTGGCTATGGATTCCTTTATCCTCTGTGTGTTCTCGTCTTTGTTCACGGCCGAGTCTGTGGGGATTTGTTATGGTGGCCTCTTTGGCATGGTCAGGGATTGCAGGGCTGGAAAAGACATTGTCCCATTGGTTTTGGGTGAGACCCTGCATGGTATTGATAGGATGGCTAGGGGAGACCATTTCATGAGGTCTGGGAGCCCGACTGTATTGACTTTGTGGCTGCAGGAGAGGCTTGGGACTTTGCCAGGGGCTTTGCCTACTCAGTGCCCTTGGGTGATTTCCCAGAGAGGTGCACCTAGGCAGCAGGACCAGGGTGACTGGGAGCTGATGATGGCTAGGTTATCCACTTCTGATATTCATTGGTGGGTACCTCATTGGAGGCTGCAGACCCGGAGGACATTTCAGGAGTCCTATGTGGTGAGGGTTCCAGGGCTTTCTTGGTCATCCTTCTACATACCCTACTTGGTATCCAGGTAGTTCGGGGCCTTACAGGAGCCGTTGGGCGATTGGAAGGACATCCGTACCATGGAGGTGGTGTCTTTAGGCATGAGGGATCCAGCCAGCTTCTCATTCTTCTCGAGGGTGTAAGTGCTCCAATTTGAGCTTGTTAGTATTTTCGTTAGAAAATTAACGAAAGTTATAACATTCCTAACAATTCCTAACATTCCTAACTTTTCTAACAAAGTAAGGGTAAAATGGGCATTGCCATTTAAAGTTAAACCAAGAAAAGAATCTCAAAAAGCAAAAGAAATTAGAAAAATCCGAATTAAGCAAGTTGAAAAACAGCAATCAGTTTGAATTTTCTGAAAATATTCCTCCTGTCCAACAGCCTACACTGTAGCAGATGAACAGTGCACGCCTACACACAGATCCGCGCGGATGAGTTTGCTTCTCACAGAGGGCTATAAATTGAACCCTCCTCTCTCAGTTTACACAACACAAATCACTCACAAAGAATAAAGACACTCAAGGCGAAAAATAGAGAGAAAACAGTGGGAATTCACTTGAATTGCCACCATTTTCTCTCCAATCTTTCCCAAATCTCACTCACTCACAAACACTTCAAAACACTCTCATACATACTCTCATACATACACCAATCCAAGCTCAAATCACCTCTTAGGAGGAGGATTAGAGAGAAAACATAGAGGACTTCATTGTTATCTACTTGTTTTCTCTTTAACCAACTCAAATCACCAACCCTAAACACATTCAAACCAAGCCTTGAATCCATTCAAACACAAACACAAGGGAAGATAGGTATAACCTCCCTCTCCCTACCCTAAATCTCTCTCATCCATGCATGCATCTCAAACTTTGAAGATGTAATTTGTTCATTTCTTGCTTTAGATCCAAGAGGATCACCATGGAAGTTCATCTCCATGGATGATCCTCTACAAGGATCAACATTACTTTCAAAGTGTTCTTCTTTTACTTACTTGCAAACAAGTTTTCAAAACCCTAAAATCATTTTCATACATCAAATCTTCATTTTCAAGGATAAAATTCCCCTTCCCAAGCAAATGAAGTGCTTAGTCCTAATGTACCCCAAGGATGGTTTGATATAGTTGATTCACAACTAAAATGTCAAGTGATCACTAATCAAAACCTAGGGAAATGGGGACAAGCATGGATGCAAAACCCCCTTTAAAATCATGTTTTTCCTTCTTGAGAAGTTGCTGTCCAGTAGCAATTTTCTAAGACCCCAGTCCATGGTCTAATTTTTTGGACACAGATAAAATTGGAATTTGGTGTTGACTACAAAACACTTTTTGTAGCCAACATTCATAGATTTCCATACATATTTTTACTTTATTTTTTGCGTGAGTAAAACTCCCTTTTTCAAATTTTCCTTTAAAGTTCAGTTCATCAGTCTCTGGAAATCCAGATTTCACATCTGAGGTTTCCAGAAGATTTTGGTCCCTCAAATCATCTCCAAAATGAAAATTTCTTTTATAGAAACCTTATTTAAGGTATTTTGAACATTTTTCATTCTCGGACTTTTCCCAGATTCTGGCAGAAATGGTTTTACTCACGCAAAAAATGGTTTTCAACTTATTTTGGCAGAAATGGTTTTCAACTGTTCACTGCCTTTTTCCTTCTGGCAGAAATGGTTTTCAACTTCCAAAAATCTTTTGAGTGCCAAATCTCAACCCAAAAATCACACCAAAAATCATGGGATCTGTCCAAAGTCTAATAAAGAATTCCCAATTTTTATTTTTCTGAGTTTCAACTTATTTTGGCCAAAACACACACACACACACACAAATGATTTTCAGCTTGGAAGACTCGTTTTACGAGGCATTCCGGGTGCACACTAACGTCCTTCCCGGCATGTAACGTGACCTCCGAACCCAAATCTCTGATCTCGGACATTTTTCAAAGTTTTGGCCCTTAAAACAAAAATGGCGTGGCGACTCCGTTTGATTTTCAAAAAAAATCAGGTACATCACAGAGGGCTTGGACATATACCGCTTTCCCACCCAGGGCCATTCTCAAGAGCAGGAAGATTACCATACTGACCACAGCCTACTTGGATTGGTACAAGAGGGAGATGGGAGCGACTCAGGTCATTCTGGGAGAGAGACGTCAGGCTTTATTGGGGGCTGACTGTGACTCGAGCAGGATTTTGAGGGAGACTGAAGCTAAGGCGAGTCGCCACAATCAGTCGGGTGACTTTATTAGGGATATGGAGGCTCGATACGAGAGGCTTTCGAAATTTGCTCCCTTGACTGAGGCTCAGAGGGAGGAAGTGCGAACTCGTGCCCGGATCGAGAGGGCACTTGTTGACACAGGTTTGATGGAGGCTCCAGTTAGGATACCTGAGATTGGGATGAGGGAGACCTATCATTGAGAAGAAGAGGAAGAACACTCGACGAGGTCGAGGTAAAGGGAAGAAGACCAAAGAAGACTCAGTGAATGACAGCTGATAGATCTTTTCTTAGGATTCCCTTATTGCCATTTGCAAACACAATTAGTTTATTAGGCCTTTTATTGTATTTTAGATCTTTGTAGCAGGTTAGCAGAGTCAAGAGTAGACCGTGCTTGAACTCATCAAGAAGTTTTTAACTTGTAATGAACAAGAGATATTATCTTAGAAATTATAAGACACATTTCATGGAAACTTTTATTGTCTTATTTATTGTTTAGTCTGAACCATTGCTGGCTGCCTACGTTCCCCTTTTACAAGAAAGACTAAGGGGCTCAGGTCTTCGTAGTTCATTCTGGTGAACTATCGGGATTTTGCCTTTTTGGTCTTTTTTTTCTCTTTTTTTTATTGTGTGCAGCCCTGTCTTTTGCCTAGACCGCCCTTTTTGGGTTTTCGGCCTAGCTGGGCATTACTCTTTTTGCATTAAGATTTTTCCTTTTTCTTTTTTTTTTCTTTCTTTTTTTTTTTTCGTGTGCAACCCTGTCTTTTGCCTAGACCGCCCTTTTTGGATTTTTCAAATTTGGGGCATTACTCTTTTTGCACTAAGATTTTTTTCTTTTTTTCTTTTTCTTTTTCTTTTTTTGTATTTTATATATATATATATATATATATATATATATATATACATATATATATATATATATATATATATATATACATACATATATATATATATACATATATATATACATATATATATATATATATATATATACATATATATATACATATATATATATATACATATATATATATATATATATATATACATATATATATACATATATATATATATACATATATATATATATATACATATATATATATATATACATATATATATATATATACATATATATATATATATACATATATATATATATATACATATATATATATATATATATATATATATATATATATACATATATATATATATATATATATATATATATATATATATATATATATATATATATATATATATATTCAGACATAGTACTTGCGGAGCTTTTCACCGTTGACTAGGTGGACAAAAGGATTGCCGTCCAGGTCCGCAAGCTTCATTGCTCCTCCCGATAGTATCTTCTGCACCACATACAAGACGATCCAAACAGGTTCCCACTTTCCCAGGGGGTTGTCTCTGGTGAGGGGCTTCACTTTCAGTACTAGATCACCCTCTTTGATGTCCCTGGCCTTGACCTTTTTGTCGAATGCCCTGGCCATTCGCCTCTGGTAGGCTCGAATGTGCTCCATGGCTTTTAGCCTTCTTTCGTCGAGCAGGGCCAACTCATTGTGCCGGCTACGCAGCCATTCTACCTCGTTGACACTGTTTTCCAGGAGGACCCTTAGTGATGGGATTTCCAGTTCCACTGGCAACACTGCTTCCATCCCGTAAGTCAAGGCAAAGGGAGTTTCTCCCGTGGCTGTTCTAACAGACGTTCTGTAGCCCCAGAGTGCCAGGTGCAGCTTCTCAGGCCAGTCACGACCACGGGTGGCCATTTTTCGGATAATCCGCTCGAGTGTCTTGTTGGCAGCTTCCACGGCTCCATTAGTCTGAGGTCTGTATGGGGATGATTTGTGGCGAGTGACTCTAAATTCTGACAGCACTCTATCGCAGTCCCCTTCAAAGTGTGACCCGTTATCTGAAATGACTTCATTGGACACCCCATATCTGCACATAACGTTTTTTTTGATGAACTGGGCCACTTTTCTGGAAGTAAGGACCCTGTAGGACTTGGGCTCTACCCACTTTGTGAAGTAGTCGACTGCCACTAACACGAATTCATGCCCATTGCTTCCTGCCGGGGCTATCTTCCCTATTACGTCAATACCCCAAGTTGCAAACGGCTAAGGAGTCATCATGCAGTACAGGTCATGCGGCGGAAGATGGTTGAGGTTGGCAAACCGTTGGCATTTGTCGTACTGTCGGACGTATTGGACACAGTCCGTTTCCATGGAAATCCAGTAGTAACCCATTCTGAGGATCACTTGCATCAATGCTCTGGCATTCATATGAGGATCGCAGGGACCATTGTGGACTTCGGTCATTAACTCTCTGGCCCTTTCTTGGGTGAGACATAGGAGGAGTGGCCCCTGATACCGTTTCTTGTACAGGTCACCCCCTAGAATGACATAGTGGGAGGCCAACCATTTCAGGGCTTGCAAGCTCTTGGCCTTGATGCCTTCTTTTGGTCTACCATCTTCATCTCTGAAAGCGGACTCTCCATCTTTGAGGAACTGGTAAATCTGACTGTACCAGGGTTCCTTGAAAGGTTCTGGTCCCAGGTATATTTCACAACAGAAAGTCGGGGCTTCTCTTCTACCCACTCTGAAGGATTTTACGGCCTTTCCCTGGGGGATCTCTACCTGTGAGGCTAGAGTAGCTAAAGCATCTGCGAATCTGTTCTTTTCCCTTGGCAGGTAATGGAAGGTCACTTCTCTGAACTGCTCAGTCAACTCTTCCATGTAGGCATGATACCTCTGAAGATTAGGGTCCACAGTCTTCCATTTATTGGAGACCTGGTTGATGATCAGGGCTGAGTCTCCATAAACTTCGAGCTCCTTGACATTTCTTTCTAAGGCAGCCTCTAAACCAGCAATGCAAGCTTCATACTCGGCAACATTGTTCGTGGCAGGGAAGTTCAACTTGAGGGCTATGGGCGTGTGCTCATCTTTCGGATCGACCAGTAGCATTCCTACGCCGTTTCCTCTTTTGTTAGCAGCTCCATCAAAGAAAAGCTGCCATCGATTCTCAGGCTCAACTACGAAGATCCCTTCATCTGGGAATTGGGGTTCAGGCCCGCGGTCCTCATTGCTAGGGAAGTTTGCCAGATGGTCTGACAATGCTTGACCCTTGATGGCCTTTCTCGTCACATAATTGATGTCATACTCATCTAGGAAGAACGACCACTTTGCTAGGCGCATCGAGAGGGAAGGCTTGTCGAAGATGTACTTAATGGGGTCCATTTTTGAGACCAAGTTCACAGAGTGGGCTTGCATGTAATGCTTCAGCTTACTGACTACCCAGACCAGTCCTGCACAAGTCTTTTCACATGCTGAGTAATTGAGCTCACTTCCCTGCAGCTTCCGGCTGACAAAGTAAATGGCGTTTTCTACCCGAGAGTCCTTTTTCTCCTGAGCAAGCATAGCTCCAACTGCCGTATCAGTGACAGTGAGATAGAGCCGAAGAGGTTTCTGCCTATGTGGGGTGCATAGCACCGGAGGATGTACTAAATACGCCTTGATTTGGTCAAAGGCATCCTGGCATTCCTCGATCCATTCCGTGTCTACATTCTTCTTCATGAGCTTGAAGATGGGCTCGCACATAGTAGTCAACTGGTTGACAAAGCGGCTGATGTACTGTAGTTTGTCCATAAAGCTCTTGACTTCTGTCTGGGTTCGAGGGGCCTCATGTCCATAATGGCCTTGATCTTTCGGGGGTCGACTTCGATACCTCGCTCCGTGACCATATTGTTGGTGTAATGCCCTAGGCTTTAGTTATGTTTAACTTAAAACCGTTATGTATCATCTTTATCATTAAGTATATTATTTGATTATTATATGTTTTGCATATTTATTGTAATAATCTCCGTCCCTAATTATTAAGAGAATAATTAGTATAATTGTCAATGGATAATCATATGATGATTATATGCATAGAGATGCACATTGAAATTGTGGGTACTTGTTAGTGAACAAGTGACTGGACTTGACCCGTATGAGATTTATGTCATGGTCAAATGTCATAATTAAATCTCATATGGTCACTTCATTTAGTTCCTAGACCTGAGATTATCATGACCATACATATGATGAAATTCATGTTTGATTTTAGTCAAACGATATCTTAACACGATATTTATAAAGGCTATCTTTGGCATGATCAGATTCATGATTGGAAGAATGATAAGTCAAGATGGAATTTGTCCCTCGAAAGAGAGATGTTTTGCTTGGTGTGAATGTGTGCCCAAAATTTTTTGTTTATTGGAATTCACGCGAGTTTGAAGACATCCGAGTTATTTGAAAAAACGGAGTCGCCACGCCATTTTGATTACCTCAAAACTTTGAAAAAAAGGTTTCATGGGTTCGGAGGTTAAGTTACCCCTTGGGAAGAACGTTTGGCGTTCACCCAAAGTGCCTTGCCGGAGCAAGTCTCCCGAGATTTCATTAATCGTGATTGCTTGCGTGCTTTCTTTGTGTGCATGTGTTTGAAAATAAAGGGGGGAATGTCCCAAGTTGTCTTCCGGACGTACAAACCATTTGTTGGTTGTCGCTCGGGATTTCTTGGAATTTATGTATTTGGGATTATGATCCCGTCCTCATCTTATGACTTGTGATCATCGCATTTTAACCTCGGGACCCTCGGGACTTGCGTGATCGAGAGAATGACTCTCTTTTGGTCAAAGATGAGGTTCTTTAGGAAGGAATGTCCTTAGCCCATCAATCCTGCGCTTTAAGACGGTCGAGCTCGTATAGAGGCTTCATACTCATTCTTAAGCGATAATCGGAGATATAGGGTTCAAGGTTATCCTTTTCCTAAAGAAATCATGAACCTTTAATGGAAGGAACGATGCAAAGATGAGAACTTTTACACCGGTCCGTTCCAAGGTTAGGGGAAAAGGGGGAATGCATGAAAAATGACTCTTTAATGAAAAGATGACATTTTGGTTTTAGCAAATGATGCTTTTTGATTGAAAGAAATGATCTTTATGCAAATGATGCATAAAGATAGGATTTTTATGCAAATGATGCATTAGAAAAGGGGGTTTTGATGCAAAGGATGCATTTTTATTGAAAAAGATTTGATCTTTATATGCAAATGATGCATAAAGATAACATTTTTATTGGAAAATAGGGATTTTAGGTGCAAAGGATGCACCTTTATGAAAAAGACTACATTTTTATGACAAATGAGGTCTTAATGCATGCAAAGGGGAAGGGGGTGATAAAGAAATGATCTTTATGAATAAATGTCAAGTCCCAAGCAATATAAAGACAATGCAATGAGCAATTTATATCAATTAAAATGCAAGGTTAGGGCGTACGAGGTTACCAATGACTTCCTTTGCTTCTCGGGACGGAGCTAGGAGGAGAGGTCGATCTTTGGTCTTCAAGGAGGAGGGATGTAGCTTCTTGGCCTTCCTTCTTCTTCTTCTTGAATTCCCAGCAGTTTCTTCACGTATTTCAGAGTGTATTGTGTGTTTTTCTCATATATTGTGTGTTGAAATGGGTAGAGGAGGGCTCTATTTATAGGCAGTCTGGATAAGGCTAATGAAGCCGTGCGGCTGCAGGCCCTTTGCAAATGAGGCCGTGCGGTCTTATCCATTGTGACTCAGCATTCTAGAACCATGCAAGGTGGCATTATTCTAGAACCTTCTCCCTAATTAAGAAAAACGTGTTTCTTAATTAGGAAGGCTCCCTTCAGCCCTTAATTTTAATTTGGGATTTCCAGGACATTTCCTAACACTAGGAAGGTCCGGGAATTACCGGAAACTTACCGAAATGTCGGGAAAATTAACCTAAGGCATGAGCCGATTTGGGTACTTACAGAAGCCCTCGGCAACGTCACTTGCAAGGCGAGTGGGGTTGTCGATAGAAAAGGATCCGATCTGGCGAATGCCGAGACGGATTGGGTGACCAAGGTGGTCGAGTGGCTGAACCTTTTGGAAGGCTACCTACGTATCCCTGAGGAATCAAGCCAGCCGTAGTTCGGAATTAGGATCCGCTGGGGAAGGAAGAAGAGAAACTGGTCTCTTGCTGGGAAAAAGAAGAGAAAATGACCTAGGAGGTCAAGCAATTGATCCTACTGGGGATATGCTAGGAGTGACCCAGGTGGTCGGATATCTGAACTTTTATGAG
Organism: Adenophora triphylla var. japonica; assembly: GCA_022495995.1. NCBI lineage: Eukaryota > Viridiplantae > Streptophyta > Magnoliopsida > Asterales > Campanulaceae > Adenophora > Adenophora triphylla. The sequence continues at coordinate 24,776 of JAFEMH010008020.1, read as the reverse complement.
GGGGCGCTTTATCACTGAGGAGTGACAAAGAAACAGGGTGACCAAAGTGGTCGAATGGCTGGACCTTTTATAAAAGGCTACCTACGTATCCCGGAGGAATCAAGCCTTGATCGTAGTTCAAGCATCACTAGATAGTTAGGAACGATGTCTAGGATCCTTGAGATTTTGACAATTCGGAGGCTGTCACCTGAAGAAGCTAGAGCTTATGGCGCTATCTCTTTATGACGGAGATAGAGGTAACTTAAGTTGGGAAACTTGAGCGTACATCACTATTCGCGGATAGAGGTAGCACAAGTTGAAATGACTTGGGCATACGTCACTATTCGCGGATAGTGGTAGCACAAATTGGAATGACTTGGGCATACGTCACTATTCGCGGATAGTGGTAGCACAAATTGGAATGACTTGGGCATACGTCACTATTCGCGGATAGAGGTAGCACAAGTTGGAATGACTTGGGCATACGTCACTATTCGCGGATAGAGGTAGCACAAGTTGAAATGACTTGGGCATACGTCACTATTCGCGGGTAGAGGTAGCACAAGTTGAAATGACTTGGGCATACTTCACTATTCGCGGATAGAGGTAGCACAAGTTGGAATGACTTGGGCATACGTCACTATTCGCGGATAGAGGTAGCACAAGTTGGAATGACTTGGGCATACGTCACTATTCGCGGATAGAGGTAGCACAAGTTGGAATGACTTGGGCATACGTCACTATTCGCGGATAGAGGTAGCACAAGTTGAAATGACTTGGGCATACGTCACTATTCGCGGATAGAGGTAGCACAAGTTGGAATGACTTGGGCATACGTCACTATTCGCGGATAGAGGTAGCACAAGTTGGAATGACTTGGGCATACGTCACTATATCGCGGATAGAGGTAGCACAAGTTTAGAGTTCTGACAATTCGGAGGTTGTCACTTAGGGTTATCCCGTTATAACGGAATTAACGGAGGCGACTGGGAATAGAGCTTGATTGCTAAAGAGATAAGGGATATTTTCTGAAAAGATGTTATCTTGGTTAAAAGATAACGGAAATTGCATGCCCAGGTGGAAGGTCCAGGGGCAGGATTGTAATTTACGCTCGTAGCGAATGAAGCCGCCCGGCATGAGATGGAGAAAAAGAAGCCGTACGGCTAGAGACCTGTTTTTTCCAGATTATTTAAAACAGGTTTGAACGGGCATTGGGCATTTGTTGCCGCCCACTTCAGCCGAGAGAGAGAGAAAAGAGAGAGAGAATTTCGAAATTCTTCAACCCCTTTGCTTCCCTTTGATTTGAGATGGATCCGGAGGGCAATCCCATACCGAGGCAAGCAAGAAGAAGCATCTCGGCGGCCGCGAGAAGGAGGAGAAAGGAGCTCGTTCGGACGGAGAGGAAGTATGACTTCCTTACGCCTCCATCGGAGCTTTACCCGGGGAGAAGGGAGCATAAATCAACGAACCCGCGATCGGTTGGGGTAAGCATTCTCATTTTGCTCAAATCCGATGATTTTGCTTGAATTTTGAATGATTTAGGGCTTGACCCGAATTTTAGGATTTTCCTAGGATTTTTGAATGATTTTGAGATGCATGAACAACCTATGAGGCTAAGAATATGCATGTGCAATTTATTTGATGAAAATTATGAGAATGACTCACTTTTTTCTCGCAAAATGAAGTAAGAATGAGAATTGTCTAAATATGAGACGGAGTTCTTGCCTTGTGCTAGAACTAGGTCAAAATTCTGATTTTCAATGAGAAAACATGATTTTGGAAGATGAAAATGATTCATGCATGCCATTTTTGAAAGAATAATGCTTATGTGCAAAGAATTGTGATTTTGTGCTTTAGGAAAGCAATGACGCATTTCAAGTGATGAAAGACACGTTTTTTGATGCAAATAATGCTAGAAAAACTTTTGTGAATGCTTTTCTTTTGAAAATATGTGCACTTTTGAATATATGCATGCTTTTGAAATGATATGAAGGACTGACGCTTCTTTTTGATGTGCTTGTCTACAGAAGAATAAGTCTAGAGGACCGTCCGAGATAGCGGTCAAGCTTTGGCAGAGGATGCCGGATTTTGAGAAGAATGGGGTGAATCCCAAGCAGCTGGTGAGGGCTACTGGCTTGGATGCATTTGTAGAGGCCATCGGCAGGGGTGTTCACATCACCTCTAAGAGCAAGGGCTTGGTCCAGGCCCTTTCTGAGTTCTGGTGGGACAGTACACATAGCTTTCACCTGAGCTGGGGAGAGCTGACAGTGACTCCGCCGATTTCACGGCCTATTACCGGCCTACAGTTCACCGGGAGGCCCGTGACTTGGAGAGACCATATTACCGCCGAGGAGTTCCGTGCTTTGGTAGGGTTTGAGCCGATTCCCAAGGGGCCGGGGATGGAGACACGGAATGTCGAGGTGGCGGTTCGTACTTGCATGCGTAACTTTGCCGCTAATGATGCGATCGCCCAGCCACCGGCTAGAGCATTCATATGGTTGATGCTATCGTCACCATTTTTGCTAATTCTCGGGACGCCGGCCATGACTTGCCTCCTCGACTCTCGGGAGGATGTGGATGGGATAGGGACGGTCTCTTGGGGAGAGGCCGGATTGGCGGAGCTCTACTTCTCGTTGGACATGTACGGTCGGAACAAAGCCGCTTCCATGGATCGCTTCTCATTTGCCCTTGAGGTAGTCTCCTTTCTTTTCTCCTTTTCTCTTTTCTGTCTTGAGACTTTTATAAGAGAGAGAATGACCTTTTGATGTTTTGAACATGCAGCCTGGTTTTGCGAGGTGATCGGGTTCTTCCCTTGGAACCAAAGAGTGATGTCACCATCTTCCCCGCTATGGTTCGCCGGAGGAGATGCGAGAGATAAATTCACGGGAAGACCCGGATTACCTTCGATTACAAAATGGTGAGGCCGGTCATCAACGAGGATGGGCACGATGGAGTGGACTTCTACCCCGGGGCGGTATCCGGAGATCTTCTTGGGAGATGCCATCGAGGTGACGAGGCAGAGGAGGTGGCTCACCGGGCCGACATGTGATGTCATTTATCTGGGGACCGCTTCTCGAGGCAAAGATGGCCATGTCCCTCCATTGGACGCCATTACTCCCAGGATCCTCCAAAGACGGATGCCAGCCTGTGGACCGGCCGCGAGGATGAGATTGCCAGGTACCGAGCGAGGTGTGGGCTGCAGAGGAGTACTTTGACATGGACACCCCTACGCCGTGTTTGTGGAGCGGCGCTCGAGGACGCCACGAAGCTAGTGAAGCCGGCGGTCACTCGTGGATATGGGGAGGATGAGCCCACCGACCCGCCGATCCCTCCCGCGCATCCGTCCCATGTGATCCATGGAGTGCCGAGGAGGATGAGGATACCGTCCCCGATGCTAGGGAGCCCCAAGACACCTTGCCGCCCGATAGCACCGTAAGTGTACTTTTAGGGTCTTATTCCCTTTTTAGCTTTCGTGTTTTCTCGCTTTTGCAATTTTCTCGAGATTTTTCGAGATTTTTCTCTTCTTTTTTTTTTTCGTGTTCCGGCCTCGCACTTACGATAGGTGGTCGGGCGTAATAGGGGCTGGAAGGACATGTGCCGGTCTCTTCGATGAAGCCGGCTCGCGCTTCGAAGGCGGCAATGGATGCACAAGAGCCTGGGCGCAAGAGACGGCACGTCGGGGAGCAGGCGTCTACCTCATCGGCCTCGAGTACTCTTCCAAAGTGCCATGCCTCGGGGCGGGGACCCAACGCCGACATTCAGGAGCAATGGGCCGAGTACGGGCACGATAATGTCCATTTGTCCGACTTGAGCGACTGTGAGGACTTGATGAGGGAGGCTAGCATCTATGAGCTGAGTAGCGATGAGGAGGAAGAAGAATCGGAGGCCTAGGAGGTCTCTAGAATAGATTTGGAACAAAAACAAACAATTTACAATTTTTATGCACAACTTGTTTATTTTTTGCTTTATTTGGGCGCCGATGGGGCGAAAACATTGTATTTATGTTTTATTTACTTTTCTAATTTATGCTTTTTCAATTTGCATATTATCTGAGCCTTGGGGCGACTTTTTTGCTTGGAATTGGGGCTGAAACTGGGCCAAAATGATTTATAATGGTGTATGAATGCTTGAATGGCTTCTGGATATGTTTTTGTACAGGTTTTGGTTGAAAAAGTGGGGTGAAAACTCCCTTGGGCAGCAACTTTGGTTGCTGTAGAATTTTTTTCTGCAGAGAGCTAATGTAGCCGTGCGGCATGGCCTAGAGGGCAAATGAAGCCGTGCGGCTTACGCCCGTCTCGAGCCGGTTATTTTCTGAATAAAAGCAAGGCTTGGCCATTTCATTTCATTTTCACTCTAGACTTGTCCCAATTGTTCCCAGAGCATATTTTGGACCGAAAAGCACCATCTTTGAACACTTTGCGATGGAGAAGCCCGTCAAATTGCAAAGGGGGAAGCGAGACCATTTTCTATCCGGTCTTCAATCTTGGGCGAGATATAACTTCCAAAATCACAAGGGACTGCTTGATTCTTCCTTCAAGATCAAGTCTTTATGGCATTTGAGGGATCTCCCGCCCGATTGGGACTGTTGAGAGCCGCAAAGAAAGTTCTCGGGACGTCCGGAGACATGTTTACCGCTTCTCTTACAACGAAATTGTCCCAACGCACGAAGACTTGAGCCTTGATTGGGGGTCCCGAGACCGAGGCTATATCTATTCCGCCGATCGGAGACGCGCCGGTGGCGGTAAAGCTTGCATCTTTTCTCGCAGATTCCTTTGGGAGAGGCCGAGAGGATGATGGTAGCCGGATAGGATTGACCTTTACGATATCCCGGCAGGTTTGGGTCTCCAGATATGGCTGCGACCGCGGTGGCTATGGATGCTTTCATTCTCTCGCGTATTCTCTCGTTTTGTTCACCGCCGAATCCGTGGGGATCTGTCATAGTGGCCTCTTGGACATGGTCGAGATCGCAGGGCCGGGAAGGATATTGTCCCGCTAGTTTTGGGAGAGACATTTCATGGGATTGATAGGATGGCTCGGGAGACCGTTTCATGAGGTCCGGGAGTCCGGCTATGTTGACTCGTGGCTACAGGAGAGGCTCGGGGCTTTGCACGGGGCTTTGCCGACTCGGTGCCCTTGGGTGATTTCTCGGAGAGGTGCACCTAGGCAACAGAACAGGGTAGCCGGGAGCCGATGATGGCTAGGCTATCCACTTCGGACATCCGTTGGTGGATACCACATTGGAGGTTGTAGACCAGGAGGATATTTCAGAGTCTTATGCCGTGAGGGTTCCGTGGTTCTCGCCGGTCGTCCTTCTACATACCCCGCTTGGTATCCAGCAGCTTGGGGCTTTACAGGAGCCATTGAGTGATTGGGAGGACATCCGGACCATGGAGGTGGTGTCATTGGATATGAGAGATCCGGCCAGCCTTCTCTTTCTTCTCGAGGGCTTGGACATATACGCTTTCCCACCTGTGGCTATCTTCAGGAGCAGGAAGAGCACCATCTTGACCACTTTGTTTACTTGACCGGTACGAGAGGGAGATGGGAGCGACTCGGGTTATCTTGGAGGATAGACGTCGAGCTTTATTGGGAGCCGATCGTGACTCGAGTAGGACTCTGAGGGAGACCGAGGCTAAGGCGAGTTGCCATAACCAATCAGGTGATTTGGTCAGAGATATGGAGGCTCGGTACAAGAGATTGTCCGAGGTCGCTCCTTTGACTGAGGCTCAGAGGGAGGAGGTGCGGACTCGTGCTCGTATAGAGAGAGCGCTCATTGACACGGGGTTGGTAGAGGCTCCAGTGAGGATACCAGAGGTCGGGATGAGGGATACCTGTGAATGTGTGCCCAAAATTTTTGTTTATTGGAATTCACGCGAGTTTGAAGACATCCGAGTTATTTGAAAAACGGAGTCGCCACGCCATTTTGATTACCTCAAAACTTTGAAAAAAAAGGTTTTATGGGTTCGGAGGTTAAGTTACCCCTTGGGAAGAACGTTTGGCGTTCACCCAAAGTGCCTTGCCGGAGCAAGTCTCCCTAGATTTCATTAATCGTGTTTGCTTGCGTGCTTTCTTTGTGTGCATGTGTTTGAAAATAAGGGGGGGAATGTCCCAAGTCGTCTTCCGGACGTACAAACCATTTGTTGGTTGTCGCTCGGGATTCCTTGGAATTTATGTATTTGGGATTATGATCCCGTCCTCATCTTATGACTTATGATCATCGCATTTTAAACCTCGGGACCCTCGGGACTTGCGTGATCGAGAGAATGACTCTCTTTTGGGTCAAAGATGAGGTTCTTTAGGAAGGAATGTCCTTAGCCCATCAATCCTACGCTTTAAGACGGTCGAGCTCGTATAGAGGCTTCATACTCATTCTTAAGCGATAATCGGAGATATAGGGTTCAAGGTTATCCTTTTCCTAAAGAAATCATGAACCTTTAATGGAAGGAACGATGCAAAGATAGGATCTTTACACCGGTCCGTTCCAAGGTTGGGGGAAAGGGGAAATGCATGATGAAAAATGAATCTTTAATGAAAAGATGACATTTTTAGGTTGCAAATGATGCTTTTTGATTGAAATAAATGATCTTTATGCAAATGATGCATAAAGATTTGATTTTTATGCAAAGGATGCATTGAAAAAGGGGGTTTTGATGCAAAGGATGCATTTTTATTGAAAAAGATTTGGTCTTTATATGCAAATGATGCATAAAGATAACATTTTTATTGGAAAATAGGGATTTTAGGTGCAAAGGATGCACCTTTATGAAAAAAGACTACATTTTTATGACAAATGAGGTCTTAATGCATGAAAAAGGGGAAGGGGATTATAAAGATATGATCTTTAAGCTACCAAGTCCCAAGCAATATAAAGGCAATGCAATGAGCAATTTATAATGCAATTAGGATGCAAAGGTAGGGCGTGCGAGGTTACCAATCGTTTTCTTCGATTCTTTGGACGGAGCTTGGAGGAGGTTGGTCTTGGACCTTCAAGGAGGAGGGAGATGGCTTCTTGAGCTTCTTCTTCACCTTCTTGAACCTTCAAAGGGATTCTTCACGTCTGGGAGTGGACTGAGTATTTTTCTCATATATTGTGTGTGTTGAAATGGGTAGAGGAGGGCTCTATTTATAGGCGATGCGGATAAGGCTAATGAAGCCGTGCGGCCGCAGCTCTTTGCAAATGAGGCCGTGCGGCATTATCCACAATGACTCAGCATTCTAGAACCATGCAAGGTGGCATCATTCTAGAAGCTTCCCCCTAATTAAGAAAAACGTGTTTTCTTAATTAGGAAGGCTCCTTACAGCCATAATTTTAAATTTGGACTGCTCCAGGACATTTCCGGAACACTAGGAAGGTCCGGGGAATTACCGGGAAATTTACCGAAATGTCGGGAAAATTAACCGGAAGGCATGAGCCAGATTTGGGTACTTACAGAAGCCCCTCGGCAACGTCACTTGCAGAGCGAGTGGGGTTGTCGATAGAAAAGGATCCAATCTGGCGAATGCCGAGATGGATTGGGTGACCAAGTTAGTCGAGTGGCTGGACCTTTATAAAAGGCTACCTACGTATCCCGGAGGAATCAAGCCAGGTCGTAGTTCGAGGATCACTAGATAGTTAGGAACGATGTCTAGGATCCTTGAGATTTTGACAATTAATGGAGGATGTCACCTAATTTGACAATTACTGGAGGCTGTCACCTAATTTGACAATTACTGGAGGCTGTCACCTAAAAATTATTTCCTTTTAACAGAAGCTAAAGCTTACGGCGCTATCTCTTTATGACGGAGATAGAGGTAACTTAAGTTGGGAAACTTGAGCGTACGTCACTATTCGCGGATAGTGGTATCACAAGTTGAAAAAATTCGGGCATTCGTCACTATTCGCGGATAGTGGTTGCACAAATTGAAATAACTTGGGCATTCGTCACTATTCGCGGATAGTGGTTGCACAAATTGAAATAACTTGGGCATTCGTCACTATTCGCGGATAGTGGTTGCACAAATTGAAATAACTTGGGCATTCGTCACTATTCGCGGATAGTGGTTGCACAAATTGAAATAAATTGGGCATTCGTCACTATTCGCGGATAGTGGTTGCACAAATTGAAATAAATTGGGCATTCGTCACTATTCGCGGATAGTGGTTGCACAAATTGAAATAAATTGGGCATTCGTCACTATTCGCGGATAGTGGTTGCACAAATTGAAATAAATTGGGCATTCGTCACTATTCGCGGATAGTGGTTGCACAAATTGAAATAAATTGGGCATTCGTCACTATTCGCGGATAGTGGTTGCACAAATTGAAATAACTTGGGCATTCGTCACTATTCGCGGATAGTGGTTGCACAAATTGAAATAACTTGGGCATTCGTCACTATTCGCGGATAGTGGTTGCACAAATTGAAATAAAGAAGTAAGAAGGACTCAATGATTTTTTTGTAAAGAAAGTAGGACGTATCCTGATAATTTTTGTAAAAGAAGTGAATTAAAAATGCCAAAGGCAAATAAAATGAGCCACGAGGGGGTAAATTTGTAAAATAAGCCTCGGGAGGCACTGGAGGAAAAATTTAATTGAAAATGTTTGAAAATGCCAGGGGCACAAAGGGTAAAACAGTCCTACAGGGGACAAAATTGTAAAATGAAGCCTTCAAGGGCAAAATTGTAAAAACAAGCCATAGAGGCCTATTATGTCGCGCGACATAAGAGGCCCATTTGACAGATTCATTAAAATACGCACAGTCGCCATTTGAAAATCAATTGAACTTGAAATTGAGAGGGAGGCGACAGTGAGAAAAGAGAGAGCGACATCAGAGAGGGAGACTCGAGGGATATTGAGTGAAATCAAACACTTCTTAGTCCGATTCCATTGAAGAATGCCTCCTAGGCTCTATCCGACCAAGAGGGGTTCTCAACACGCCAATCTAGCTGCTCGGAGAAAGGGGGTGCAAAGGAATCAACGGCCGTTTCTACCGGAAGCACCAAGGGGAGATTTTTACCCACAGCTCGATGAGCATACTTCGGATGTCACGAAGAAGGAAGAGGTAAGAAACCTAGGGTTTCTTGAAAAATTTTCAATTTGTGCGAAATTGATTTGAACTGAGTTTTTCTTCAGACTGCATTTGAACTTCATATGGATTGGCCTGTGAACATGAATGAATCTAGGAAATGCAATGCGTAAATGCATGCCATATATTGATCCATTTTGTCCTACTTTTGCTTGAGATGATTTCAAGAAATAGCACGAAATATTAATATTTGTGCCATGTTTTCTTGCAGTGGATTGCGCACCCGTGGCTCCCCGAGGTGATTGGCAGTGCTATGGGATAGCTTGCTTAGGGTAGCCGTGAGCAGGTGGACTCGCCTAAGGGCCTGATTTACGCTGCTGGGCTAGGGCAATTTTTTGAGATGGCGAAGGCCATCGGGGGCACTCAGAGGAGTGTGGATCTAGTGAGGGCATTCAGAGAGTTCTGGTGGGAGACCACTCACTCATTTCACTTCTCTTGGGGTGAAACGATCACTCCGCTGGACTTTGCGGTCATCACAGATCGCCCTTTACGGATGAGCCGCTCTACATAGAGGAGCCCGTACAGGAGTTGAGCCCCACTTATTGCCGATGATGATTTTATGGGCTTACTTGGTTTCGTTCCCTGGATCAAGAAGGGGAATGGATATGAGTCGGGGGTGCTACATGGCCCGATTGAGGGCGTGAGCAGGACTACACCGTGGTAGATGATCCTGTTGAGAGCCGGCTGAGAGCCGAGAGATTGGCTAGAGCTTTCTTATGGGTGGGCTTTTCCGACATGCTGTTCATTAACAGCGCCTCTACTGCCTTGATTTCTTTGTTGGAGCTACTGAGGGCATGGGATACCGTCGGGAATCGTCTCTGGGGCGAGGCCGGCTTGGCCGAGATGTATTTGGCCCTAGATGACGTCGCCCGAGGGAAGGCGAAGTACTTCACCGCTTTCATCCGGCTTTGAGGTATTCTCTTACCTTGATCTCTTTTCCTTAGCGCATTTCATTATATCCCTTGTTTTCCCCGTTTTGACTTCTTCTTCTCCTTTTCGTGCTTGGGCATACGAGTATTTTGGCCGTTATGAGTGGCAGATCAAGGATGAGTTTCTGCCACCACTTTTCCCCGCTTCTTCGTCGGTGGACGAAGGATGCCAGAAATGCACCAGACGCCGGAGGGCTCGAGGTGCAGGATTACCGCTTCTTATCATGATACGTCGACGTGCCCGAGAGGGGTTCCACAGAGGATGAGCTTGTTCCCCCGGACCGGCCGTTATGGCGCTTTGGATTTAGATCACGCCGCGCACTTCACAGCAGTGTCGCAAGCTCTGTGGGCTTGTCCGGAGACGCCTTGTACTTAGGAGAGAGGGTGTATAGGCAAAGCATGGGCCGAATAGGCATGCTCGGATCCCCGATGATCCCCGCCTAGGATGTGGCCGCTCGCCGCTGGCGAATGTAGATGCTTTGATCGTAGGCATGGCGGCACATCTTTACACACGAGAGGGGGACTATACTATGTACGTGGCCATGCATCTTCGCCTCCACTGCACTGTGGTTGGTTATGGCGCTCATAGCGTGGGGCCTTCGACCGGCTACGTAGCTAGACCTCCTTTGCCCCGACTTTCATTGATTATCGGGGTGGTGGTCGCATGAGGCGAGCTCACATCGATATGTCACGCGACTCATCCTCATCCGGTGCTACCGCGAGGTTCTAGATCCGTAAGTATTGTTCCTTACGCCTCTTTGGATTGCTTGCATCTTTTTTCGTTATCAAGAACCGCATTTTGACACATATTATGTCCGGCTTGTAGCAATGTATCGGCTCAAAGCTTACGTGCACTTGACCAGGGCATATACCGGTGCCGTGGGCATGATTGGCAAGCTCCGTAAAGGTATGAGCTTACGGAAGAATCGCTGCCGATCACAGTGGTTCGATTGATATTTCTCCACCCGGCCGCCCGAGGAGGAAGAAAAGCCGCCCGACGACGTGGGCACCCGGGAGCACTAGAGGACCGACGCCTGACCAAAACCGCAAATGTGCCTCTTTACTGCACCCATTGAGATTGACGATGACGATGATGAGGAGGATGGTGGAGCCGAGATGCCACAGATTATGAGCTTAACTCTACCGTTATCACCGAGCTCGACGACTATTACCGCACGGAGACCATAGCCTACGAGGCACCTTCTGACGATCCCGATGATGAGCCGCAGGAGGCCGAGGATGATGACGAGGATGGAGATGAGGAGGGTGATGGAGATGATGGAGAGGATTCAGAGTAGCCCCTTCCCCCTTTAGACATTTGTGGCTTTTGATTATTGTACCCTTCGGGGAAAACACATGTCATTTATTTTTGCTATGCACATCTTTTTGACTTGACCTATTTCATTTTGTACGTACATCGTTAGCCTTTTGTTGCACGCACTTATGAAATGACAATGGTATGGCATTTGGCTTGAATATGAGTGATTTGAATGGATTTTTGGCTTGAATATGAATGCATGGGTGTATACGGGGTGAATGAACCCTTCCTTATGCATTTGAGAAGTGGATGGATGGAATTTGCAGCTTTTGACATGTCGGGGATTGCCCTGGGGAAAGCAAAAGATGTTGCCGATGTCTCGTCGATGTTGGCTAGTTATGTCGCACGACATGGCTAGTTATGTCGCGCGACTTAATAAGCCAGAACTGAGCTTTTCACTGCCTTTGGAACTGGAATGAAACTGCAGACACCGGTTAGAATTAGATGACCAAAGAGGTCACCTACCTGGTCTCCTTGGGTCAATGGCAAAGACACATTTGGTCCTTTCCTACAGAAACGGGGCGTCCTAGGAGGTCAAGCAACCAATCCTTCACAGGAAAGTGCCAAATCAAAAGAGGTGACCAAAATGGTCAGAAAATTGGACTCTCATGAAGAGCTTACGCACCATTGGAGAATGGAGGACTAAAAGGGTGACCAAAGTGGTCAGATGGCTGGACCTTTATGAAAGGCTACCTACGTATCCCGGAGGAATCAAGCCTTGATCGTAGTTCAAACTTTACCTAGACAGTTAGGAATGATGTCTAGGATTTTCGACGTTTTGACAATTAGGAAACTGTCGCCTAGAGTTATCTCGAAGGCACTTTTTTGGGAGAAAATGTTATCATTAGCAATTGGCACGTTACTTGAGCCTAGGGGTGATTTTTTTTCTGGAAACATGGTAGGGACTGGGTCTGGATGTACATATGGAATGTATTTGGGAATTGTTTGAGACGGGTTTCAAACAGGTGGGGTTGTATCCCTTGGGTGCGGACTGAACTGTTGCTGTTGTCAACGTGGACGAGAATTCCCTCTGGGTTTGAACCTCAGGTCTCTGTGACTATTCTTTTCTCACACTCTAGCATTTGAAGTTGATGCTAACAGATGTCGAAGTGACCAATCCTCTCTTCTAGGGATGGATGCAACTTATCGAAGCCCCGGTCTAAGGAAATACTCTCTGCAAAAGCCCCATATCTTGTTGAAGTAAGGAAAGATTCTTTCATTGGCAAAACCTTGGTTGAATGAGCTGAGCAAGCGAAGTGACTTGGCGAAGCCCCGCCCGGTGACCTAATAAAAATCCCAATCCGATTGGTATTGCGAACGTGATTACGAAATTGATCTCGACCAAGACCGAATCCATCTAGGGACCTAGTGAAGAACCCGATGCGAACCCGAAAATGGCTAAAGAAGCCCCAGCTTAAAGGAATGATTTGGCAAAGCCCCGACCGGAAGAGTTTCGAGGCGATCCTAATGCGAATTGTAGCGTAAGAGGGAAAACCTATCCTTTTTCTTTTTTTATTTCTATTTTTTAGTCAACCACCAACCTTAAGGAGACGCAGACAAAGAGAAGAATTTTAGGAAGATATGTACATGCAGGGGCATATTTTTCAAAAGGTGGGAATAATCCCGATTTTGTATTATTTTGATGGCCTTATTCGATGTAGGCACAAAAACTCGCTTTTAGGTTTGACTCTTTTGAGAGAGCATAAGCGTAGAAAGGTTGGTAAAAGTGTATGGAAGCCCCTGCTGATAGAAAATTAGTGTTTAGCTCTATCTTTCCTAAAATGTAGAAAAAGAAGACTTGTCAAGACATCTGAAAACTTGCTTTATTTACAATGATCACAAGATTGCTTAAAACCCTTTATTGATGTTCGGGTTATTCAACCGCTAATTTCGATATGAACAAACATTCTTATTAATCATGAGGAGAAAGTCAACCAATGTCGCGGATCAAGGTTGGCTGGGTGTGAAAGAAAGGTTTGTGTACAGGGAGGTCATTGATGAGACCGGGTTTTCTGGGATTTGACTGTGTCCATGGGAGAAGTCATTTGATGAGACCGGGTTTTCGGGAATTTGGCTGTGTCTATGGGAGAGGTCATTTGATGAGACCGGATTTTCTGGGATTTGAATATGCTTATGACCGGACCATTGCTGGTTGCCTACGTTCCCCTCATTGTGAGGAGCTCAGGTCGCCGTAGTTCGGCCTTGGCCGGACTGTGTTTGGCTTTGGGAAATGGGATTTGTGGTTCCTTTAGTGAAAAGGCTAGGATGAGAAGACTGGATGATGAGGCATGGGCCTCGGGATGATTCCTTGACCAAGTCATTCTTGGACGGCTGCTTCAATAGCTTTCTGATTCTCGCCTTTCATTGGGGGAGAAAGGACTTGCATATGCCTAAAGGCTCATGAAATGCTTCTGCTTTCGCTTCGACCGCCCCAATTGTTTGTCGACAACCTTCATTTTTTTTTTTGAGCTTTGGTCTTGCCTGTCCGTCAAGCTTTTGATGGGCGGTGCTGGGTCCTTGGCCTCATTTTCTTTTTCTTTTATTTTTATGTGCAACCCTGTTTTTTGCCTAGACCGCCCTTTTTTTGGGATTTTCAGCCTAGCTGGGCATTACTCTTTTTGCACTAAGATTTTTTTTCTTTTTTTTATGTGCAACCCTGTTTTTTGCCTAGACTGCCCTTTTTTGGGATTTTCAGTCTAGCTGGGTATTACTCTTTTTGCACTACACACATTTTTTCTTTTTCTTTTTTTTTTATTTTCTAGAGCACCCGAGGACCAAGGCGAGCCCCTGCTTGAACATTCTTGATACCCTTGAAGTCTAAGCCCCTAGGTTGTTGTCGACACGGGGTCAATCTTTCGAAGCTGAGTGGCCTTTTTTGTCGTTCCTTGATGTTGTCGCCGTCGTTGACTTGGTCAAGATGAAGGTGGACATGGTTTGGGAAAGTGTATGGCTTTGATGAAGGCCTTTTGCGGGGTGAGGAAAGCGTATGGCTTGATGGCATTAGTTGACTTTCTCACACCGATTAATCAGAACGTTAATTATTTCAAGAGATTGTTCGTTGAGCAATGCAAGTGATCATATAAAATAAAACCATTTCATTAAATGTAATGTAGGTGTGCAAATAATGTCTTAAGTCTAGCAAGAAAAGAAGAAGACTCTTTTATAGAAAATTGAAGATTCAATACAATGTCCGTAGAGGACTTAATTGAAAGGAAAAAATACTAGGACCTACGAAGGTTGACTGAGAGACTATTTTCCTTTTTCTTCCCTTTTTTTTTTTTTTAAGGATAGGTAAACCCTAGTCTAGCTACTCTTCACGGGTTGGACTGCCAGGGAGCTTGAGCTTTCCTTCGTAGATCAGCCACTGAATTTCTTTCTTCAGCTCCACACACTTGTCTGTCACATGACCATAATGCTTGTGGTACTCACGTAACTTGGCCCCGTCAACTCTACTTGGGTTTCTTGGCTTATGATTCTCGAGAGGTGTGAGAAGGGTTCGTTTCACCAAATCGTTGAAAACTTTGCTCATGGGCATCCCAAAATCATCAGCCGACGTTTCGACCTTGCACTTCTTGAATTGACCTCTTGTCATAACTTTCTGTCTTTGGCCCATGGAGGTTCTCAAGCTTCCCATCTTCTATCAACTTTTGGATCTCATGCCTCAAAGCGGTGCAATTGTCGTTGTTGTGCCCATGGTATTGATGAAAGCGACAGTGTTTGGTCTCGTCCATTCTGATACTGGGGTTCCTGGGCTTCCAATTCTCCGGTGGCTTTATCAGCTTTTTCTTTCATTAGCTCTTCCGTAATCTTGCTTAAAGGCATCTCTGTATTGTTAAAGTGAAAGGAGCGAGGTTTTCGGGGGACCTTGTTATTCTCAAGACTCAGATTCCCATTGTCCAATTGGTTCCACTGTTGGATTTGGCTGAAGGAAGCTGTGACATTCTTTCCTTTGTGAGGTACTGGTGCTGAGCCAGGTACGGTTGCTGCTTGGTATTGGGTTATGCTCGGTGGAGTCATTTCCTTGCCTGGTCCGACATCTTGGGTCAAGGGAGTATTGATACTCATCATGAGGTCAAGCTTCTCTTGCATCTGTTTCACTTGCTCCATCAATATTGCCACATAGGGGTCAACGGGGACTCTTGGGCTATCGGAACTGGCAACAGGACTTGTAGTAGCGAACTGACGGCTGAATTCACTAAGTCCGGTAGGTAACAGCTGAAAACTCGGTTCATCCTTTGGCAACTCATGATCGCATTCAGGCGGGTATAGGGGCTTCAGAACATAGCCACATATCTCAAACTGATTATGTGAGGTTGGAGCATAACCGGCAGGTGTATTGGCCGAGACCGAGGGGTAAGTGCGGTGAAATCACATCCGTTCTGAGAAGCTGAGGGCAATGGGGCCCTGATGAGCTGGGATGTTGGAAAGGACTGAGGAGAAGTGGTCCTTGGTAAGGGATCATATGTGGATGGAGGAAGGTATTGGTTATAGGCTGGGGGAACTGAGATGGCTACTTCTGGAGTCTCATCTTCGACCACTACCAGAGAACCGTTGGACTCAATTGTTACTTGGACTCCATTGCGGTGAAGAGCACCGATAAGCAATGACAGCTGTTCTTCATGAACCTTCGGGCATTTTCCAAAGCCAGGACTAACTCTTCCTTCCTAATCATCTCGATTTCCCATACCCTCACCGTTTTCTCGTCAAATCCGCCATTCCGACTCTCTCGAGCCGATGAACCTGCTCCGAACCGAAAGCCGCCGACCCAAGCACTCTCGCTCACTTCTTTTCGCTGCGGGAAAGGGATAGGCAAGGTTTAGACTCGGGGATAGGTAAGGTTTAGACTCGAAGGATAGGTAAGGTTTAGACTCGAAGGTAAGTGTTTAGACTGAAGGCTCAAGTAACATGCCCTTATCGCTTTAACTTTTTCTCGAAACGCATTTTCTCCTAATCCTAATTGATCGGAAAAGATGAGACCTTGAAAGGTCAAGATTGGAAGTAGAGATCGGACCGAAGGGGGGTCACGATTAAGGATTTGACCATGAAAGGTCGAGATGGGAAATCGAAAATTGGACCGAGGAGGTCTCGATTAGAGATTGACCATGATAAGAAAATCAAAAATCGGACCGAAAAGATCTCGATTAGGAATTTGACCATGAAAGGTCGGGATGAGGAAAACGGAGATCGGACCGAAAAGATCTCGATTAGGGATTTGACCGTGAAAGGTCGGAATAGAAAATCGGAAATCGGACCGAGGAGGTCTCGATTAGGGATATCAGAGATAGGAAAATGCAATTATGATTACATTAATTGTTCAAGTTTACTTAAAATCATGTCTTTTATTTATTCCTATTTGGTTGGAAAAGGGGGGGGGTTGCCCTTCTTTTTCGCAACTACTCTAGATCCTGGATCAGTGGGTTCCGTCACTACGTCTATAAGCCCCTCGTATTCCACCTGTATTTCGACCTCCCAGGGTGGATTCCCTGGCGAGGGTCCTATAGGGCACGCGGATCCCACCGACCGAGAGTAAAGAACGCTCCTATCGGGTCTAGCGGGTCATAGGACCTTTCAACGCACGAGCGATGCGGATTATAGTCAAGGCAATACCGGGAAAGTCTCGTCTCTCTGCCTTGACGGATCTTTGACAGAGTTTCGCTTGAGCGAATGACGTTTTTTTTTTTTTTTGACTTTCGGTAATGTCCGAGAATATAATAGGCATGGGTCGGGCGGCAAAAGCCGGATGACACAGTGTCACATTGAACTTCGTTGCATACGCAGTGCGTGAGTCAGAATCGAAGTCAATGCCGGGTCGAGATCTTGCCAATTTTTCCTTGTCGGAATTTTAGCAGAGCTTCGCTTGAGCGAAAGATCTTTTGATTTGTTGGCAAAGACTCGGTCTTGACTCTTACGCATTCCGTGCAGGTCAAGGTCAATAGTCAATGTCGGAGTTGAGATCTCGCCAATTTTTCCTTGTCGGAATTTTGGCAGAGTTCTTCTTCCGTTATGAACTAAGGCTTGACCTTTACGAGGGTATGCAATTGGGCTATATGACACGGACTAGACCAAAAACCAACCAAAAGTCACGGTTTTTTTGAAACGTGTGACACGGACTGTGCATTGGTCGACACCGGCTGCCATGGGGAGGTTGGGATGATTCCGTGCGCGCCCGGAGCATCGTAAGGCCGTCCGTGATCGCACTGAACCACCCTGTTTGGAAGGACGTGCGTGCAAAAGTGTACAGGATATATCAAAGTGCGCAGTAGTGTGCGGTCTCCTAACAATGTTCCTTTTTGAGTTAAAACAGAGATTTTCATAAATGTGTTTTAAAGGAATGATTTTCGGGACGGGGGAAAATGCAACACATAAGCACGTAAATTTTCTGGGAGCCCCGGGGCCACCATGGAGCCGAGTAGCCCCAAGCCGCTAGGACTTGCCAGATTAACCCCGACTTTTCCCGGTGGAATTGCCACCGAGGTCGCCCGGTCGTAATCCAATGAGGATTGAGCCGTACGACCGCATGGATCAATTTTCCAGTTCCACTCCTTTTGCTATTTTTCGGGTTGTTTCCCGTTCAAAAGTATGCACAGATTCCAAGATGCAAATGATGCAATGCATGGTAAAAGAGAGTAAGCACGATTAATGAAATCGGCGATGGGAGTCTAACCCGCTCAAAGGGAAAAGCTTTCTATATTTTTCAAAATTATTTTTTTTCGAAAAGGGGATACCGGTACGTGGGATTGTTAAACCACCTTGTTATCCCAAGCCCCGGTTAGGGAGCGATACAGAAGGGTAAGTGGGGTCCACCTATATACCGAGTATCGACTTTTGTTTTGAAAATAAAGCTTTTCTCCTTTGGGATGATCCTCAGCCGGAGTCGCCAAACCGTGAATGTGTGCCCAAAATTTTTGTTTATTGGAATTCACGCGAGTTTGAAGACATCCGAGTTATTTGAAAACGGAGTCGCCACGCCATTTTGATTACCTCAAAACTTTGAAAAAAAGGTTTTATGGGTTCGGAGGTTAAGTTACCCCGTGGGAAGAACGTTTGGCGTTCACCCAAAGTGCCTTGCCGGAGCAAGGCTCCCTAGATTTCATTAATCGTGTTTGCTTGCGTGCTTTCTTTGTGTGCATGTGTTTGAAAATAAGGGGGAATGTCCCAAGTCGTCTTCCTGACGTACAAACCATTTGTTGGTTGTCGCCGGATTCCTTGAATTTATGTATTTGGGATTATGATCCCGTCCTCATCTTATGACTTATGATCATCGCATTTTAAACCTCGGGACCCTCGGGACTTGCGTGATCGAGAGAATGACTCTCTTTGGGTCAAAGATGAGGTTCTTTAGGAAGGAATGTCCTTAGCCCATCAATCCTACGCTTTAAGACGGCCGAGCTCGTATAGAGGCTTCATACTCATTCTTAAGCGATAATCGGAGATATAGGGTTCAAGGTTATCCTTTTCCTAAAGAAATCATGAACCTTTAATGGAAGGAACGATGCAAAGATGAGATCTTTTACACCGGTCCGTTCCAAGGTTGGGGGAAAGGGGAAATGCATGATGAAAATGAATCTTTAATGAAAAGATGACATTTTTAGGTTGCAAATGATGCTTTTTGATTGAAATAAATGATCTTTATGCAAATGATGCATAAAGATTTGATTTTTATGCAAAGGATGCATTGAAAAAGGGGGTTTTGATGCAAAGGATGCATTTTTATTGAAAAAGATTTGATCTTTATATGCAAATGATGCATAAAGATAACATTTTTATTGGAAAATAGGGATTTTAGGTGCAAAGGATGCACCTTTATGAAAAAGACTACATTTTTATGACAAATGAGGTCTTAATGCATGAAAAAGGGGAAGGGGATTATAAAGATATGATCTTTAAGCTACCAAGTCCCAAGCAATATAAAGGCAATGCAATGAGCAATTTATAATGCAATTAGGATGCAAAGGTAGGGCGTGCGAGGTTACCAATCGTTTTCTTCGATTCTTTGGACGGAGCTTGGAGGAGGTTGGTCTTGGACCTTCAAGGAGGAGGGAGATGGCTTCTTGAGCTTCTTCTTCACCTTCTTGAACCTTCAAAGGGATTCTTCACGTCCTGGGAGTGGATCGAGTATTTTTCTCATATATTGTGTGTGTTGAAATGGGTAGAGGAGGGCTCTATTTATAGGCAGCCTGATAAGGCTAATGAAGCCGTGCGGCCGCAGTGCTCTTTGCAAAATGAGGCCGTGCGGCATTATCCACAATGACTCAAAGATTCTAGAACCATGCAAGGTGGCATCATTCTAGAAGCTTCCCCCTAATTAAGAAAAACGTGTTTTCTTAATTAGGAAGGCTCCTTACAGCCATAATTTTAAATTTGGACTCAAGCTCCAGACATTTCCTAACACTAGGAAGGTCCGGGAATTACCGGAAATTTACCGAAATGTCGGGAAAATTAACCTAAGGCATGAGCCAGATTTGGGTACTTACAATACCGACATTATTGAGAAGAAAAGGAAGAAGACTCGACGAGGCCGAGGAAAAGGGAAGAAGACTCGAAGAAGACTCGCCGAAATAATGACGACCGACAAGTCTTTTCTCAAGATCCTCTTATTGCCATTTGCAAACACATTAGTTTATTTAGGCATTTTATTGTATTTTAGATCTTTTAGCAAAGTTAGCAGAGTTAAGAGGTAGACCGTGCTTGAACTCATCAAGAAGTTTTTAACTTGTAATGAACAAGAAATATTATTTTAAAATTAATCAAGACACATTTCATGGAAATTCAAATGTCTTCATTGATTGGGACCCGTTTTATGAAAACCGAAATACCCTTTATTATTTAGGACGCACTTCATGGAAGCTTGATTGTCCTTTTTATTGTTTAGACCGAACCATATATGGCCGCCACGTTCCCTTTTACAAGAAAGGCTAAGTGGGCTCAGTCTACGTAGTTCATTCCGGTGAACCAATTTTTATGTGCACTCGTTTTTTGCCTAGACCGCCCTTTTGGGGTTTTCACTTAGCCGGGCATTACTCTTTTTGCACTAAGATTTTTTTTTTTTTTTTTTTTTATTATTATTTTTTTTTTTTTTTTTATATGTGCAACCCCGTCTTTGCCTAGACCGCCCTTTTTGGGGTTTTCAAACTTAGCCGGGTATTACTCTTTTGCACTTTTTTCTTTTTTTTTTTTATTTTTTTTCTTTTTTTTTTTATCGTACATAGTATCTTCTGAGTTTATCACCGTTGACCGGGTGGACAAAGGGATTGCCATCCAAGTCTCGCAAGTTTCATTGCTCCTCCCGACGCATCTTCTCGCACCACATAAGGGCCGATCCAGACGGGTTCCCATTTTCCCGTGGGGTTGTCTCCGGTAGGGGCTTTACTTTCGCACTAAGTCGCCTCTCTATGATGTCTCCGGCCTTGACCTTTTATCAAACGCCCGCCATTCGCCTCGGTAGGCTCGGGCGTGTTCCATGGCTTTTAGCCTTCTCTCGTCAAGGTGGCTAACTCATTATGCCGGCCGCGCAACCATTCCATTTCATTGACACTGTTTTCCAGAGGACCCTTAATGACGGGATTTCCAACTCCACCGGTAACACCGCTTCCATCCCGTAAGTTAGGGCAAAAGGAGTTTCTCCCGCTGGCCGTTTCGACAGACGTTCAGAGCCCCAGAGTGCTAGGTGCAGCTTTTCGGGCCAATCACGACCACGGTGGCCATCTTCCTGATGATCCGCTCGAGTGTCTTATTAGCAGCCTTCCACGGCTCCATTGGTCCGAGGTCTCGTACGGGGACGACTTGTGGCGAGTAACTCAATTCCGATAGCGCCTATCGCAGCCTTCCTTCGAAGTGTGACCCATTATCGAAATGATCTCGCTGGGCACCCCATATCTCGCACATTATGTTTTCTTTGATGAACTCGGGCCACTTTTCTCGGAAGTGAGGACCTTGTAGGACTTGGCCTCTACCCACTTGGGGAAGTAGTCGATGGCTACCAACACGAACTCATGCCCATTGCTTCCTGTCGGGGATATTTTTCCTATCACGTCAATGCCCCAAGTTGCAAACGGCCAAGGAGTCGTCATGCAAGATGTGTCATGAGGTGGGAGATGGTTGAGGTTGGCAAAACCGTCGGCATTTGTCGCAGTTCTGGACGTGCCGAACGCAGCCTGTTTTCCATGGAGATCCAAAGAGTAACCCATTCCGAGGATCACTTGCATCGTGGTTCTCGGCATTCATGTGAGGACCGCAGTGGACCATTGTGGACTTCGGCTATCAACTCTCCGGCTCTTTCTTGAGTGACACATAAGAGGAGTGGTCCTTGATACCGCTTCTTGTATAGGTTGCCTCCTTAGAATGACATAAATGAGAAGCCAACCTTTTCGGTAGGCTTGTAAGCTCTGGCTCCTCGATACCTTCTTTTTCGGTCTACCTTCTTCGTCTCTCGAAAGCCGACTCTCCGTCTTTGAGGAATTGGTAACTGATTGTACCAAGGTTCCTTTATAGGCTCGGGTCCTGTGTCCACTTCACAACATGTATAGGCCGGGGCTTCTCTTCTACCCACTCAAGGGCTTTATGGCTTTTCCTGGGATCTCTACCAATGAGGCTAGAGTAGCTAGGGCATCTCGCGACCGTTTCTTTTCCTCAAGCAAGTAGTGGAAAGTCACTTCTCCGAACCTGTCCAAATAACTCCTCCATATGGGCATGATACCGTTGTAGATTAGGTCCACTGGCGTCTTCCATTTGTTGGAGACTTGGTTGATGATCGTGGCCGAGTCTCCGTAAACTTCGAGCTCCTTGACATTTCTTTCTAAAGCAGCCTCCAAAAACCAAAGAATGCAGCTTCATACTCGGCGACATTGTTCGTGGCAGGTGAAAGTTCAACTTGAGGGCTACATGGGGGTGCTCATCTTTCGGATCTAATTACCAATAGCATTCCCGCACCATTTCCTCTTTTGTTAGCGGTCCGTCAAAGAACAATTGCCATCTATTTTCGTGCTCAATCAAGCAAAGATCCCTTCATCGGGAAATTGGGGTTCAGCCCTCTCGTCTTCATTACCGGGGAAATTCGCCAGTGATCTCGACAATGCTTGGACTATGGCCTTTCTCGGGTCACATAGTTGATGTCGTATTCTCGCCAAGAAGAAGGACCACTTCGCTAGACGCATCGAGAGGGAAGGCTTGTCAAAGATGTACTTGATGGGGTCCATTTTCGAGACCAAATTCAGGCGGGCTTGTGTATATAATGCTTCAACTTGCCGACTACCCTGCACTTTCACCCTCCCGGGTGACAAGTCTTTTTCACATGCCGAGTAATTGAGCTCACTCCCCCGTAGCTTCCGCCGACAAAGTAAATGGCGTTTCTACCCGAGAGTCTTTCTTCTCCCGAGCAAGCATAGCCCCAACCGCCGTGTTCCCATGATGCAAAGTGAGATGTGAGCGAAGAGGCTTCGTTTATGTGGGGGTATAGTACCGGGGATGTACTAAGTATGCCTTGATCTCGGTCAAAGGCATCCCGGCATTCTTCGGTCCATTATGTGTCCACATTCTTCTTTCATGAGCTTGAAGATGGGCTCGCACATAGTGGTCAACCGATTGACGAAACGGCCGATGTACCGCAATTTACCCATGAAGCTCTTGACTTCGTCCGGGTTTGAGGTGGCCTCATATCCATGATGGCTTTGATCTTTCGGGGTCAACTTCGATACCTCGCTCCGTGACCATGTACCCGAGCACTTTTCCCCTTGTCACTCCGAAGGTGCATTCCGGTGGTTTAGTCTCATGGAATGCCAGTCTCAAGCCTCTCAAAGAATTTTCGTAGGTCAACAAAGTGTTGCCCACCTTCTCCTTTGGAGTGGATTATCATGTCATCTACGTGAGACCTCAATCTCCTTGTGGATCATGTCATGAAAAAGCGCGGTCGCCGCCCTTTCAGGTAAGTAGCCCCGGCATTCTTTGAGCCCGAATGGCATTACCGTATAACAAGTAGGGTTCCCCACGGTGTGGTGAAGGCCGTCTTTTCTTGGTCTTCCTCGGCCATCTTGATCCGGTTGTAGCCTCGCAAAACCATCAACGAAGGATTTGACTTCGTAGTTGGGCGTGGAGTCCACCAGTGATGTCTATGTTTGGCGTGAGGGTAGTCGTCTTTGGGGCTGGCCTTGTTCAGCATCTCTGAAATCCACACAGGCGCACCTTCCCATCGGCCTTGGGTTACGGCCACGATGTTGGACAACCATGTCGGGTATTCAATAACTCGATGTAACCCTACCCGCAAAGGAGCTTCTCAATTTCTTCTTTGACCCGTAGAGACCATTCCGGCTTAATCTTTCTCGCTCGCTTTATCGGCTTAGCATCCGGTGCTAGAGGGATTCTCAGGCTCTACTATCGAACCGTCTAGCCCCGGCATATCCTTGTATGACCATGCAAACACGTCGACGTATTCTCTCGAGCGTACTCGATCAATCTGTCCCTTTCAACCCCCGGAAGAAGCTTCCAATCTGTGTCTCTTTAGGTTCCTCAATAGTACCCAAGTTCACACTTATCAAAACCTCCTCAGCCTGGGGCCCGGTTTTCCTCTTTTCGAAACCCGCTTAAAGATTTCTTTAATGTATTGTTCGCTTAGTGTGTTTCGCATCTTGTTCAAATGATTCATTATTAACTCGTTGTTAAGTTTTGAGTTAATTTATCATTTGTTAAGTTGGCAATAAGAGGATAATCAGAGAGATTTGTCATTTCATTCAAGATAAGGGGAAAGATGACATCGATTACATTTTTCATAATCCTCGTGCGTGAGGCCTTCTGGATGACTCCGAGGACCGGAATTCGAAGATTCCCGACTCAACCGAAAAGACAACACTCGACTCGGACCCTACGCTACTTATTGACTCGAGGGGGACTTGACAAGGTTTGGACAGGATCTCACTTCTTCTTGCCGTTGCCCTGGGGGGTAGCAAGCCTTGCGCCGTTCTTCGTAAAGTTGGAGACTTCGAACCGATCAAAAGCTTGCCGAAATCATTGTGCCGGCATCGTGGAAAGATGGTGAGGGGAACTAAAGTAACTTGTTGCAATCTTTCGCCTAGCTCTTCCGTAGCGACCGGACTCATTGACCGAAGTGTCCGGCTCATTTTGTCGACGCACCGGATAGGTCATCTTTTCCTTGCCAATCTTTGATATCACCACCTCACAAGATAGCCAATGGGAGGGTTGGGCTTGAATGATGCCGATAAAGTCTTCTTCGGAGGGGATCTTAATTCTTCCTTGACCGGCTACGTATTCAATAGGCTTTCCGTGTTCTCGCTTCTAGATCTCGCTAGCTTCTCATTGAACTTCACGATGGCCACAAATTCAAGACTTTCGTTTCAAGAGGATCACCGTACATAATGGGATATCAGCCGCATCAGACTTGGGGTGACGGGTTTCTTGACAGGTTCCTTGGCATAATTGACATAGTAGCCGAATCTTGCCCGAAGGCTCTCCCAAAGTTCCTACGCTCTTGTCCCC
>JAFEMH010008019.1:0-67276 GCA_022495995.1 Adenophora triphylla var. japonica | reverse complement strand
TGAATTTTTTCTTCATGTATGAATGAATGTTGATTGGGATTTCTTGGCTTCTTTTGTGCGAGAAAAATGGGGCTAGGTTCATTGCATCTTTGTTATCTTTGCCGAATTTTCTTCAAAATTTTATGATGCATGTGTATGCTCTCTCTTTTTTTTTGAATGCAAAATTTTGACACTTTTGACATTTTTGTTTCCCTCTCTTTTTTTATTGCAGGGTGGAAACAATTTCGTGACGGGCTTGGTGAACAAGATGAAGACTCGAGGATCGGTGGAGTGCATTATTGGTCTATGGGACCGGCTTCCGGATATGGGCGAGAGGAGCGATGATGAGTCCTAGACGGATCGTCATTGAGGCGGCTTGTACGAGTTCATCGAGTGCTTGAGGGGTTGGTCAAGTTTCCCGAGTAAGGGCACGATCTTCGCTTTGGCACGGCAGTGGGGACGTGACCCACACATTCCACTTCTTACGGGCGGCGACGGTTACGCCTTCCGATTACGCTGCGATCACGGGCTTGTCCTTTAATGGACGGCATTGAGTGGAGAGACGGCTACGGCGATGCTGGATCTGCGAGGCCCTTCTAGGATTTTCCCTATTCCCAAAAGGGGATGGGTATGGAGTACGATGTGGTCGAGGAAAGATTGTGGAGAGCATTGGGAGCTATGAGGTGGGGACGAGAGGATAGGCGGCGAAGCGGTGCTAGGGCCTTTTTATGGTTTGCTTTTCGAGCACCCTTTTTGGACACATGCCGAGGGACGGCTGTTTTTGCTTTCTTTGCGGTCCACGGAGGATGTGAGGATGGCGGAGAGGTCTCTTGGGGAGAGGCGGGGGCGCGAGCTCTATTTCGCTCTAGATCGGTATAGCGGAAGAGGCTGTCGGTTCCTTGACATGCTTCGAGTTCCCTGGAGGTATAAGCTTTCCTTTTGCTTTCCCTCTTTTCTTTAAGCACGTATCTTTTTCGCACTTAATTGATGTGATCTTTACCTTTCGCGGTATGGGCGTTGGAGTTCTTTCACGTCACGATGTGGCGGACGGCGGCGGAGTATATCGGGCGTATCCGGCCATGCGTTCTGGTCCAAGTATGCCGGGAGAAGAAAGGTTCCGGAGGCGCACGACCCTCGGATACGAGGGGCTGCACTTTGCCTTTGACGGGGGCGAGACGGATGAGGGATGATATTCTATCCACAGGATCGTTTCGATGTGGCGCGTGAGGCGAGATATGGACCGTGCGGCGGAGGATTTTGAGGGCTTGACTTGCGACGTGTATTATGCGGGGAGAGAGTGACGCGCCGGCATGGCGTGGTCGCCTTTGATGACACCGGTGGAGCCTCCGCCGACATGATGCATCCGTGAGAGATCGGAGACACAGGGTGATTGCAGGGTGGCCGGCACTTCTCGGCATTTGTGGCAATTGAGCAGTATCCGGTATTTGTCTTGAGGAGGCTGAGGATGCCCCAGGTTCTTGATAGAGAGGGATTAGGGATCCGCGGTACCCTCGGACGGACTTTTCATATGTCCAGGATGGGGTCCGATTGAGGGTGCAGATCCCCACTGAGCGGCTTCCACGAGCTTTCCGGCCTCGTCCGGGTATGAAGGTATGGCTTCTCCTTCTTCTTTTTTTTGTCTTCTCCATTCTTGCTTCATCATTTTTCGCATCATTTTTTTGACGACTTTCTTTCCGTGCGCTCGGAGGTGGTCGTGGAGAAGCCGACGAAACAGTGATCGGGCTAAGAGATTCATTAGTGAGGATGGTTGCTTGTGGAGCCCCTCAGCTAGAGCGAGGCGAGCACGCCCGGCGCCCGTCGCGGGAGGCTTCCCTATTCCTTCGAGACTTCTTCCGAGACTCCTCTTCTCCTCTCCTTGATCCCCGCGTGGTACTACCTTCGGATCACGTCATTCTCTGGGATCCTTATGGCAGTGGACATGTCCGGCATCATGGCGGATCTTCTTCGCACGTCCAGAGTCCGACGCCTTCACCTTCGGATATGATTTCTTTGCGGATCTTGGCTTGCCCTATCGAGCGTGCCGGTTGGTCCCGACGAGCCTCTTCCTCGGAGACGAGGATGATGATTCCGAGCCCGAGATCTTCATGGCTACCGAGGAGGCGGCCCGAGCCGCAAGAGGGATCGGGGAAGGCGTCGCCACCGAGGATTCCGATTGACTAATTTCCTGAGACTGATTTTTTTGGGACTGTGATTGAACCTATTTAGACAGATACATTTTATTTCCATGCATATTTTTTTTGCTTTTCTCTTTCTTTTTTTTTGGAATGTAATAATCTAGGATTATTGTTATTTTATTATTTTTTTTTTGAATGCCATGCTGTATGAATGCAATGTTGCCTGAGCCTCGGTTTTTTGGCAAGGGTGTAGATGTTTGGTGTATGGACTGGTTTGGACAAGCTTGGGACAAAATATTCTTTGGGTGCAGCAGCTTAAATTGTTGCAGCATTTTTTTTGGGTAGCAATCCTATCCGCGCGATGAGGATGACATCTGTCGTGGTTCATTTATTCCGATGGTTGGATCTGGTTTGGGGCATAAATGTCAAAACTTAATCTTCTTCAGCTCAAACCGGAATTTTCGGGAGAGAAGAGAGAAGCCATGGAAAATCTTAGAAGAACTCCATCAAAATTGTCTCAAGAATCCCAAATGTCATTCTTCAACAA
The DNA here is from genome assembly GCA_022495995.1 of Adenophora triphylla var. japonica. NCBI lineage: Eukaryota > Viridiplantae > Streptophyta > Magnoliopsida > Asterales > Campanulaceae > Adenophora > Adenophora triphylla. The sequence goes on along the minus strand of JAFEMH010008019.1, from coordinate 64,615 downwards.
GTTTAAAGAGTGGTCTCGGGAGACTATGCATGAGAGGAGGTCATTCTTTGAAGAAAGGTACAAGGTGAAGTGCTTATGGTCCCTCAAAGAATTGGTTCCGGACTACGACCTCTTGAGAGCTTCTTCATCATTTTGGGATACTAGAAGGCATGTCTTTTGCCTTTCTTACAATGAGGTTGTTCCGACTGTCGAAGAATTTCGGGCTTTGCTTGGTGGCCCGGAGGTGGAAGAGATTGCGGTTCCTTTGCCCAGAGGGGCCTCTTTTGTTGACAAGTTGTGCAACCTCCTTCATCTTTCCCCGGAGGAAGTACAAGGTATGATCCGTAGTCCCGATCACTTTGATATTTCCGGTCTCCCGATAGATTTAGGGGCTTAGGCTTGCTTGACGATGCCTATTGGGATGCCTTTTGCACTTTGCATGTTTGGGACCTTGTTCATGGTCTATTCTTTTCGGGATCCGTCATCGGCCTCGCCGGATATCGTTGTTCATTGTCGCTGCGTAGACGTTGTACCTTTGATCCCGGGAGAGACTTTTCATGCTCTCGACAGTCAAGCTACGGGAGACGGTATATGCACGGGGCAGCCCGTTTCTCTTGACTCGTGGGCCGATGGAACGCCCGGGGTTCTTCGGGAAACACCGGATATGATCAAGCCTCGACATTCGCCAGAGGGGGTTGAGATTTTGATGATCGTGGCTCATGGGAGCGTTGGATGGCTGGTCGCCGGACGTAAGATATCGATGGTCGGTGCCTTGTTGGCGGGTGGAGACTCGCAGAGTACTTCAGACGGATCTCATGTGGTCATGCTTCCGGGCTTTCTACCCAACTTCTACATTCCGGCTTTGGTTCTCGAGACAAGCTGCCTTGGAGCAGTTCCTTGGAGGACTTTGATGATATAGCCACCGTGGTGGTGGCTTCGCTTCTATGGATGATCCTTCGGTGTTTCCTTTCTTTCCCGAGTATGGAGGTATGACGTCTTTCCTCTTCGGGTTATCCTCAGCGTCCGAGACCCGTGTTCTCGACCACTTGGTACCCGGATTGGTACGAGAGGCATTTGGGAGAGACTCGATGGCTATTTTGAGACGCGTGAGGCCATTGTGGCGCGGAGGACCCGACAGGCCGGGAGAGGAGGAGGGCCGAGGCGAGGGCCAACCTCACGACAGAGCGGAGATACCGTGACCGACTATGAGGCTTATGTCAAGAGACAGAGAGGAGGACTCCTATGCTACCGCCTAGGCTACAGGAGATGAGAGATGATGCTAGGGCCACTAAGGCCCCGACAGAGGCCGGTTTGATAGATCCCGTCCTATACCAGCTTGGTAGGAGGAAGACCGACATTTTTCCCGTTCGAAGAAGAAGACTCGAAGGGGGAAGAAGAGGGGAGAGGCCGCACGAGTGGCATGGAGTGACTCGAGGTTTCCGAGTATCCCTTTCTTGTCGCAAAACATACATTAGTTTGATTATGTATCTTAGTTTTCTTTTAGCAAAGTTGCCGCTGTAGGAATGAATCGGGCTTAGACTCATCAAAAAGCTTTTAACTTGTAATGAATATGTGAATTGCTTTAGAGTTTTTCGAGACGCTTTCATGGTCTCGATCAATGTATTGATGTCAAAGTATGACTTTTATTTGTTTTTTAGACCGAACCGTTTCCGCCGCCTACGTTCCCTTCGGACAAAGGGCCTGTGTCTCCGTAGTTCGACCCGGTTTTGTTGTTTTTTTTTTTTGTTTTTTTTTTTTTTTTTTTTGTTATTTTTTTTTTGGTGCAACCCTATTTTTTACCTAGGCCGCCCTTTTCGGGTTTTCAACCTAGTTGGGTATTACTCTTTAGCACTCTTTTTCTTCCCTTTTTTTTGACTCTGTTTTACGCGTAGTATCTCGCAGCCTTGTCACCATTCACCGGGTGTACAAAGGATTTCCGTCGAGATCCGCAAGTTGCATGGCTCCTCCGGAGAAGATTTTCGGACAACATATGGCCCGACCTGCACATGTTCCCATTTGCCAAGCGGGTTGATACGGACCGGGGCTTCTCTTTCAAGACGAGGTCACCTTCCCTAATCTCCCGATGTTTTACTTTCTTGTCGAAAGCTCCGCCATTCTCCCTTGGTAGGCTCGGATGTGTTCCATGGCTTTCAATCGGCGCTCATCTAGTAGCGCCAATTCATCATGGCGACTTTGAAGCCATTCGACCTCATTGATCTGACTCTCCAACAGCACACGGAGTGAGGGGATTTCTAGCTCGGTCGTGGGAGTACTAGCTTTCCATTCCCGTCAGAGGGCGAGTGAGCAAACGGTGTCTCTCCTGCTGCCGTTCCCCGACGGATGCTCGTAGCCCTGCAGTGCCGTGTAACTTTTCTAAGCTGTAATCTCTCGCCTTGTACACCATTTTCCCATAGATGTTTTTCCTGTGAGTCTGCTTACGCTCGACGCGCTCCGCTGCCTCGGGGCCCGTAGGTGAGATGACGACTTGTGACGGGTTATTCGAATTCCGCTAGCAACAGATGTCGCATTCCCCTTCGAAATGTGGGATCCATTATCTCGAGATGACTTTCTACCGGCAACCCCAGATTCGGCACATGATGTTCTCTTTGATGTAAGCAGGGCTACATTCTCGTAACTGGGGATTTGTAGATTCTGGGCTTCAACCCACTTCGGGTGAAATAGTCCAGCGCCACTCAGACGACTCCGGCCACGTTGCCGCTCGTGGCGCGATTTGGACGCTTACATTTGACATCACTCCCCAAGTGACGAAAGGCCGTGGGGGTTTGCTGCATACGCATATAACTCATGGCGGCGAGGCAAATGATTAAGATTCAGCAAGTACCGCCGGCATTTGTCGCAGCTCCTAACGAACTGGATGAACTTGGGCCAGCTGGTTTCCATGGAGATCCAAAAGTATACCTACCTCGCATGATTTCCAGCATCGTGTGGCCCTCGAGCATTCATCGGGGCCGCAGTACCACCATGTATTTCTTTCATGAGTCTGGGTAGCCTTCGTTTCTGCTCATTTATTACGCATCGCATATGTGCCTGTAACGCTTCTCAGATAGCAAAGATGCTTTCCCAAAAAGAACATAGTGGGAGGCGAGCGTCTGCCTGTACGAGAGGGCTTTTCGCCTTTGATTCCTTCTTTATATTCCCCATCTTCATTTTTGAAGAAGGCCTCTACCATTTTTCGTGTAATCGATAGATCCGAGCCAGACTACTGTGATCACTGGCCGGTTCGGCCTTCCGCTTCGATTTCAAAGCAATAAGCGGGGCTTTCTCTTCTCCCGACTCTCGAATGGTTTGACGATGACTCTCCTTCCTGGTATTTCAACGAGTGGAGGCTAAAGGCTGTTGCCGCAGCATCTCGCGAAACTGCTATGCGATCTCTGGGCAAGTAATGAAAGCCGATTTCTCGACCGAGTTACTAGTTCTTCCATGTAAGTGTGATATTTCCTCGCAGACTGGCTCACGGTCTTGGCCTTCCATTTGTTACAGGAGACTGACGATGACTTAGAGGGCAAGAGTCACCATATACACCTCTAACCTCTTTGATATTTCTTTCAAGTGGCGGTTTCCAACCCTAAGCTATGCAAGCCTCGTATTCGTGAGGCATTGGCTGGTGACCTCGAAGTTCAATCTACATCGCTATGGGGTGTGTGTTCGCTGTAAGCAGGGATCAACAAGAAGCATTCCTATTCCGTTCTCTTTTGTTTGATGCCCCGTCGAAGAAGAGTTGCCGTGATTTTCCCCTTCTAGTGAGCAAAGATGCCATCATCGTGGAAATTGAGGTCTGTGTCAAACTCCTGGACTCATCACTGGGAAATCGGCCAAATGTTCCGCCATTATTCGCGCCCTTTTTTACGGATTTCCCTTGAAACATAAGTGATGCTTACATTTTGCAGCCAAAGAGTAACGGCTCATTTTCCAACCTCATGGGAGATGGAAGGCTTGTCGAACAGTATATTTGATGGGGTCTAATCTTTGAGACGAGAATGTATCTAAGTTAGGACCGCATGTAGTGTTTTAGAAGTTTTCTTCCTGACTACCCGTCACCAAACTCGCGCAAGTCTTTTCTGGCTGTGCTGCAAAGTAATTGAGTTCGCTCCTTCGAAGTCACTACCGAAATAGATGGCGTTTCGACCTCGAATCCTTTCTTCTTGAGTTAACATAGGCCAGCCCCACCGCCGTATCCGCGATGCTTAGATATAGCTAATAGCTGGATGGTTGATGTGCCGATGCGGCAAAGAATCGGGGAATCTCACGAGGTACGCCTTGATCTCGTTCAAAAGGCGAGCCGGCATTCGGAGTCCATTTTGTGTAGGCATTTTTCTTCATCAACTTGAAGATTCGGCTCGCAGATCGAGGCTTCACCGATTTAAGGAAGCCGCTAGCGTGTATCAAGTAGCCTTCCCATTTAAGGATTTCACTTCGTGGCGTTGTCCGGGGTGGCTTCATTTCAACTATCGCCTTGATTTCTCTCGAGGGTCTACTTCAATTCCCCGTTTCGTCACCATATATCCCAGCACCTGCCTCGCCTTACACCAAAGGTGCATTTCCGGCCGGATCTCGGCCTCATGCCATGACGGTCCTCGAGGCGGCCGTTAATTTTCTCAAATCAACAAAGTGCCGGGCCATCTGATCCCTTCCTCGAGTGTATTATCATGTCAGTCCACATAGACCTCAATTCCTTGTGATCATGTCACGTGATCAGTACCAGCCGTAGTCGCCTCTCGGTACGTAGTCCCCAAGATTCTTTAGTCCGAACGGTACGACCGCAGTAGCAAGAGGTGCCCCGGCGGTTGTGAAGGCCTGCTTTTGGCTCGATCTTCTTTCTCCTGCCATTTTGGTTTGGTTGTAACCGCAAAATCGACGATTTAAGGATTTAACTTCATGGTTGGTCAGAATCTACTAAAATGTCGATGCTCGGGGTGCGGTGGGGAAAATCATCTTTGACTCGGCTTTGTTCAAGTCTCTCGAAGTCTACGCAAAGACTGATCTTCCCGTCGGGCTCTGGGTCACCGTTACTATGTTGGAAAGCCATGTAGGATATTCACGATTCGATAAACTCCCGCCCCCGAGCATCTTTTTCTTATCTCCTCTTCACTCAGTAGGGACCATTCGGGCTTAATTTTTCTTAGCTTACCTTCGCTTACCGGCTTCGACTTCTGGGTCGAGCGCAGTATTCTACAAGCTTCAAACTACGGAAGGATCGAGGCCTCGGCATATCTTTATAGGACCACAAGTAATGACATCCACGACCTCTTTTAGCAAACTCAATTAGCATCCCTTTCACCCCTTCGAAGAAACTACTCAATCAAGGCGTCTCTTTAGTGCCTCTTCCCAGCCCTACCTAAATTCACACTCGTCAAAATCTCTTCGGCAAGCTGGGCTCGATTTTCCTCTTTCCTGTGATAACCTCGCTTAAAGATTTCTTTTTGATATATTGTTCATTTAATGTGTCTCGCTTCTTCATCTAAGTGAATCTATTAACTCGCTTTTAGATTATTAGCTTAATTCATCATTAGTTAAAGTATAATCAAGTGGATTACCTCGTAAAGCGTTCGTCATTTCATCGTAGAATAAAAGGGAATACGTATTTGGCTACCAATTTCATGGTCTTCTACAAAGTGCAGCGAGGCCATCTGACGAATTAAGACTCAAACTCAACAATGAGAGACTCGGAGGACTTTACAAAGGTTGGACACAAAGTGCCAGGACGGGGAACCAATCCAAGCTTGGTGTGATCATTTCTTCTTTGGGGTCGCTGACGGGCCCGAGAGAGCTTTCCCACCCTTAGCGCATTGCTGTCGCGAGGCCCCACAGACTCGTGGCCGTTATCTTGCTCTTCGTCCCCTCCTTCCTCGCTCACTGCTATCATCCCTCTTGTCCGAACTTAATCAATTGTGTTCTGGCTACCGAAAGCCGAAAGGGCATATGAATGACAGATGAGGCTATGGCTTCCTCATGTGGTGTAATTCTATGGCGCCAACAGAGCCGGTGAATCTGGATGGGACGTCTTATTGGCATGAATTTTGCCGGCACCATTTGGGTCTCGTACCGGCAAGGCCTGCAACCACCTCATCCCCAAGATGGGACGCAGACGTGCCATCATATGTCGCCATTGACCGGGGTAGATGCGGATCATGCCTTCGCTGATGCGTAGGCCCGCATCATGCCGGAAGGACATTAACTGGACTGATCCATTGTCCACCAATGTTCATCGGAGTGATACGGTGTTGAGCCGAATAGTGACGTCATACAAGGCTTCATTGTGCTTGAGATATCCTCTTGGCAAGTCTTCGTCGGTAAGGTGATCATGCTACCATAGGCGGATCATAGATTTGCAGTTTCTTGTCTCGAGAAAGCGAAGTCATCGCCCGCTGACTTTCTGTGTTTTTCTTGACGAGGTAGAACTCGGCCGAAGCCCCAGGTTATGTTGGAGGCCGCTTGTGGCGGTGGCCATCCCTGGCCGCATAGCTAATTGAGTGCAAGCGCCAAACCTGGCGTTGGTCTTTCGAATTTAATGAATCGGTATGCACTCGGAGTCCGCCTGAAACAAGGCCGACATCTTGGGCATCACCGATCCCCGCATTAGCTGACTTTAGATCGGGCAAAGAAAATCACTCGGTCAGACGTGCAGGATTCGGTAGCCCCGGTCTCAATCGGCTATCGCTAGCAAGGCTCTGGCTTTTCTTCCTCCGTTGCTCCCTATGGGAAGACTCCGGCTGAGTCAAGAGTTATTAAGCAAAATCGAAATTCCCCTGCATCGGTTCCCGGAAGCGTACCAAGCCACTGTGATGTGTGCAACCAAATTTCGAACCATCTTTCTAATTTTTGCTGATGAAATTTTCTTCTTAGGACGGATCGTCCATCGTATCCAGTCCCGATAGTCTTTCAAGGCGCCGGGCAACCATCTGCATATCCCACCAAATGTAGTTCTACGCAAAGTTACCGTGGTGGATTGGGACTCAAAGGTCGAGCTGCGCCGGAATGACTTTCTGGAGTTGAATCCGGTCCTGGAGATCATACGCCTGCTGGGCTCATCCTCGGGAAGCCACGTGGTTGGACTCCTGCCGGATAAAATGCTAAGGGGAAGGTATTAATGAGCCAGGAACAGCACATGTTTGTCCACCAATACTCAGTGGGAGCCCACTACTCGAGCGAATGGCGATTGCTAATGTCCCGAGATGCGTGTGGCCTCTTCTGCTAAATCTTCGTCATGGTTGTTGTTTCCTTTGTTTCACATAAAGGGATCATTCCTCCGTGGCTTCTCATGGCCACCATATTTCTTTTCCATCAAGCTTCCCTTCGATGCCTTTATTACCTATGCCGATATTGCGTGGATCAGACCTTATCGCCGAGAGGGGAGTCAGACCGACGGTATGGCTTCGAACTCTTTCGTCCTCGATACGCTGGAATGCGTGGCCCTTTGACTGCGCCGTCAGGCTAATCGCTATGTAAGTCGACGGCAGGAGTCTCGGCCAGGTGGAGACATTAGGAATCTTGTGGTGGCATCTCGGATATACCCAAGATGATTACAAGCAATAGGAGAGAGAACTTCCTTCCTTCTTTTTCATGTAAAAAGTGCCATCGAAACCGAGACTCGATAGCCAAGCCATGACTTACTAACCCCTGCAGGTAAAGGTCAGCTACACCTCAGCCTCATGTCCGAAGTCCCATCTGTTTCCTACCAACTCGGATCCAATGCCGTCCTGGGTCTGTTCGAGGGATTTTGGAAAGACGGAGCGATATTGTCCATATCATTACGGGCCGATGTTGTACATTCTCAAACCCCGTGAGCTCTAATAAATCTACAAGCTGAGCGACATGACGCTCAATTCTTCCCTTAACTCGGGACAATCAAACGGACTGACTACGTCCGAACCAACCTTTTCATGAGGAGCCGTGAGTGAAAAGGCACGCGAGGGTTCGAGATTTAGGATTGAAGGCGAGTGGTAAGTGCTCGGGGCTTTGGGCTCATGCAACATGCGCTTATTTGTTTTTGTTTACTTAAAACATGTTTTATTAACCTAATCGGTTGGAAAAGATTGCTCTTCTTTTTCGCAAACTACTCTGGATCTGGGATCGGTGGGCCCCGTCACTACGTCTATAAGCCCCTCGTATTCCACCTGTATTTCGACCTCCCAGGGTGGACAGCCCCGGGCGAGGGTCCTATAGGGCAAGCGGGTCCCACCAACCGAAAGAAGAACGATCCTAAAAGTCTGACGGGTAATCGAGTCTTAACGAGCATTCGATGTAAATTACGGACAAAGCTGACGTCAAAAGTCAAGATCATGTCCGAGGGCTCGACGAAAAGTCGGCATGATTTGGACTGATGAATGTCCACAATTGATCTTGACTTGTCGTCAGTTAAGCCGTAATTAGGCATGGAATAATCATTAATCCTTGATGACTCAGTGTCATGCTGGGAGTCTGTGTATAATTTGTGCCAGTCAGAGCCGAAGTCAAGGCGTCGGTCAATATCTTGGTCAAAGTCTGCGGCAAAAAACCGGCATGACTTCAACTGATTAGGGTCCCCGAAAGATATTGAATCGGTATGCCAACAAAGGCTTGAAAGGAAAGGTCTATATATAGACAGGGCATGACACAGACCAAACTAAAAACCAACCGGGTCTCGGACAAAAGTGTGTCACGGACAAGTGCATGGTCGACACGAGGCTCCATGGGATGTTTGGGTAGTCCTGTGCTTGCACCGAGAGGCGTAATAAGACCAAACGGGCCGCGACAAGGATTTCCCCGGGTTAGGGACATAGTGTGCAGTGTACGGTCAACGTGCGCGTAGTGTGCAAGTAGTCTATCTTCTTTTTCTGAGTAAAATAGAAATTTTCGCATGTGTCTTAAAAATATGATGCATGATTTTTTTTTTGATAAATTTCTTTTGAAAAATCTCTTTTTTTTTTGAAATTTTTTTTTTGAATTTTTTTTTAAATGAAATGAGCACATAAGCACATAATTCAAAATTCAAACAGTCCAAGGCAACGAGTCCAACAGTCAAAATTTTGACTTTTTCCGAGGCGGTCAAAACAACACGAAAATGTGTAAACCCGATACACACACACAAAAACAAACGGTTTCAAATGCCGGGACGGAAGCTTGACCCTCAAAAGCTTTTTTTTTTAACAATGATACTGGTACGTGGGATTGTTAAACCACAATTTATCCCCGACTCGTGTTAGGAGGCGATAACGAGAAGTTTAATGGTTTCCACCAATATACCAAATATCATTTTTTTATTTAAAGCTTATTTGTCCCCAGCGGAGTCGCCACTGTGATGATGTGCCAATTTTTCGAAAGGACTTTGAATTTTTCGTTTCTTTGAAAAACCAATCGAAAAAATCGGAGTCGCCACGCCATTTTTGTTTTAAGGGCCAAAACTTTAAAAAATGCCCGAGATCAGAGATTTGGGTTCGGAGGTCACGTTACGCGCCGGGAAGAACGTTAGTGTTCACCCGGAACGCCTCGTAAAACGAGTCTTCCAAGCTAAAAACCATTTATTTGTGTGTGTGTTGTGTGTGTGTGTGTGTGTTACTTTGGCCAAAATAAGTTGAAACTGAGGAAACCAAAAATGGGAATTCTTCATAAGACTTTGGACAGATATCATGATTTTTGGTGTGATTTTTGGGTGGATATTTGGTACTCAAAAGATTTTTGGAAGTTGAAAACCATTTCTGCCAGAATGAAAAAGGCAGTGAACACTTGATTTTGAAATGTACTTTAGGGCTTGAAAACTCCAGAATCTGGGAAAAGTCCGAGAATGAAAAATGTTCAAACACCTTAAATAAGGTTTCTTTAAAAGAACTTTTCATTTTGGAGATGATTTGAGGACCCAAAACCTTCTGGAAATCTCAGGTATGAAATCTGGACTTCCAGAGACTGATGAACTAACCTTTAAAGGAAAATTTGAAAAAGGGAGTTTTACTCACGCAAAAAATGAAATAAAAATATGTCTGGAAAGCTCTGGATGTTGGCTATAAAAAGTGTTTTGTAGTCAACACCAAATTCCAAGTTTATCTATGTCAAAAAAATTAGACCATGGACTGGGGTCTTAGAAAATTGCTACTGGACAGCAACTTCTCAAGAAGGAAAACATGATTTTAAAAGGAGGTTTTGCATCCATGCTTGTCCCCATTTCCCTAGGTTTTGATTAGTGATCACTTGACATTTTAGTGGTGAATCAACTATATCAAACCATCCTTGGGGTACATTAGGACTAAGCACTTCATTTGCTTGGGAAGGGGAATTTTATCCTTTGAAAATGAGATTTGATGTATGAAAATGGTTTTTTAGGGTTTTGAAAATGTGTTTTCTTTGCAAGTAAGTAAGAAAACTTTGAAAATAATGTTGATCCTTGTAGAAGATCATCCATGGAGATGAACTTCCATGGTGATCTTCTTGGATCTAAGACAAGAAGATGAACAAACTACATTTTGGAATTTGAAAATGCATGCATGAATGAAGGAGTTTAGGGTAAGGAGAAGGAGGGTTTACCAATCTTCTTTGTGTTTTGAGTTTTTGGCTTGAATGTAAGATTGTTTGAGGCTTGAATATGAGAGTGTTTGAGTGAGTGTGATTTTGGGTGAATAGTTGAGAAAAATGTGACAATTCTAGAGAATTCTCACTGTTTTCTCTCTATTTTCGCCAAGGTGCAGTTACAAATTGTGTTTTTTCTCCCTTATTTTCTGAGACTGGAGGGCTCAATTTATAGCCCTCTGAAAATTACATAACCATCCGCGCGGACAAGACCTGCAGCGTGCACTGTTCATTAATTGCAGCTGCAGGCTTTGGACACAAAGAATATTTTCAAAAAAAATCAAACTGATTATGTTTTTCAGCTTGCTAATTCGGGTTTTTTCTATTTCTTTTGCTTTTTGAGATTCTTTCTTTGGTTTATCTTTAAATGGCAATCCCTAATCTACCCTTACTTGGTTAGAAATGTTAGGAATTGTTAGAAATGTTAGAAATATTAAAACTTTCGTTAATTTTCTAACGAAAATACTAACAACTCAAATTGGAGCACTTACACACATACGAAAAAATACAAATTTTTATTTTGCATTTCCCATTTGAAAAGGCATACACTCAAAATAGAAACCTTTTAACACTTCTTTATTCATTGAACCCAATTGTAATACTCAAAATAACTATTTACTTACTATTTTCAACCCCACTTTCTCTCTTATACATCAATTTTTTATACTAATAACCCTTACTACACTATACACTTTTCTTAATTCCGTTATAAGGTCAACTTTTTGCATTTTTGGGTGGGTCATATTGGAAGTACTCATGAACCTCACTTCAGCAACTCAGCTTCAGCACACATTTCAGCATCAGCAAGTGAGGCTGACGCCTCATTCTCTTCCAGGCGGGCGCCTCACACGACTTCAGCAACTGCAAGTGAGGCTGGTGCCTCATGCTCTTCCAGGCGGCCGCCTCACTTGGATTCACCTTCGACGTAGCTACTGCCTGTGAGGCTGGCGCCTCACCCTTGCTTAGGCGGCCGCATCACAGGATTTTGGCTGTGATCCTTTGTTTCCTTATTCTAGCTTTCCAAGTTCATGAAGGATTCTAGTTTTGATAGAGTCATTGTATAGTTAGAATTCTTATTTCTATATTTACTTCCTCCTACCTTGTATATATAGGACAATTCAATATCAATAATAATACATACATGTAAATTTAAATCAAAGTTTTCAATTCAACATGGTATCAGAGCATTAGATGAAAAAAAATTTCTCTGTTTTTCTCCTCTGTTTTCCATGGCAGCCGAGTCTATATTGTCCTCCTTCCCAACTCGGCTGAACCAACAAAACCCCTCATAGCCATCTCCCTTGGCCACATCCTAAAGCTAACACCCACAAATTACATAGCTTGGAAAATCCAACTTGAAGCAACCCTCCTTGGCCATGATCTCCACCAATACATAGATGGAACCTTAACAGCCCCACCCCAAAACCTTCCCACTCAAGCCATTGCAATCGAAAACATCACCCCAGCCAACAACCCTCCAGTCGCCACCAACACCACAACCCCTAACCCAGCCTACAACACATGGTTTCGCCAAGACAAGCTTATCTTAGGTACATTTACAGGTACTCTCTCCCCTGATCTTGTTTCTCTCATATCTCAATATTCCACCACATATGAGGCATGGAAAACCCTTGCCAAAACCTATGCTAACTCTTCCAAAGGCCATATCAAACAAATCAAAGATCGCCTCCGCCAAATCACCAAAGGAAAGCGCTCTGTTTCAGATTACATGCGAGATTTCAAATCTTGCGCAGACCAACTTAGATCCTTAGGTCGCCCCATTGATCCGGAAGACCTAGTTGACAAGATCTTGGATCAATTCAATGATCCGGATTTTGAAAGCATAATCACTGTCGTTTACAGCCGAGACACCCCAATTACGTTTGATGAACTTCATGAAAAACTCCTCAACATAGAGTTATCTCTCAAACATCGCACATCCACCACCAACACCTTCCCTGCCACCGTTACCTATGCCTCTAAAAACCCTCCCCCAAACCGTTCCTATGACCAAAAACATAATCCAACCTCATACAACCCTAATCCTACACCTCCTCCCAACTTCAACCCACAAACTCCTCGAACTCCATATAAAGTCCGTTGCCAGTGGTGTTGCAATGACGGCCACTTTCTATCCCAATGCCCCTCCTTCCGCCAACTCTACCCTAACGCTAAATTTCCTACACCCAATCCCACTCCTCATCCACCTAATTCCAACCAACATCGATCCTTTAACCCAAAACATAACCATAGGCAACAAAACCGTGTCAACTCTTCCTTTCAACCCTCTGCCTATTCCGCTTCCACCTCAAACCAAACCCCACCAAATTGGCTCTTTGACAGTGGAGCTAATAATCATGTGACCAATGATCTGAATAACTTGGCCCTTTACTCCCCTTATGATCGAACGGAAGAACTCCTCGTCGGTGATGGTTCGGGCCTCAATATCTCCAATACTGGTTCAACTTCTCTTCTCACTTCATCCTCTCCTTTACTTCTCAATAATGTTCTTCATGTTCCTCGTGTGTGTCGTAACATAATATCTATATCTAGGTTGTGTCAAGATAATAATGTCTCTGTCATCTTCTCACATAACTCATTTCTTGTGAAGGATCTTCAAACAGGGGAAACTCTTCTTCAAGGCGATTCTAGTTCTGGCGTGTATGAATGGCTTCCAAAGTCTCCTGCCGTTCACTCCACAACTTCCTCTTCCATCATCAATTGGCATCATAGATTAGGGCACCCATCTTATTCAATTTTACGTTCTCTTAGTTCTTCGTACAATTTGGATATTCCTAGGATTTCTAATTTTCATTGCAATGCCTGTGATTGTAATAAGAGTCATAAGTTAGCCTTTAATGAAAATTCTCTTTCTTCAGCTGGGCCTCTTGACTTGATATACAGTGATGTTTGGACGTCTCCTCTCTTATCCTATGATGGTTACAAGTACTATATTGTGTTTGTTGATCACTTCATCAAGTATACTTGGATTTACCCACTCAAACATAAAAATGATGCCACTCATGTGTTCACTAACTTCAAAAACATTGTCAAAAAATACTTTCATCGCTCAATTATCACCATCTTCAGTGACAATGGTGGTGAATACATTGGTCTTCGTCCCCTCCTCACCTCCCTTGGAATCTCTCATCTTACATCCCCCCTTCATACTCCGGAACATAATGGGAACTCCGAACGTAGACATCGTCACGTTGTTGAGATGGGTCTCTCCCTTCTTACTCACTCTCACATGCCACGCAAGTATTGGCCACTTGCATTTGTCACAGCTTGTTATCTCATCAATCGTATGCCAACACCGACTTTGAATTTTCAATCTCCGTTTCTCAAAATCTTTGGTCATCCTCCCAACTACTCGAAGCTTAAAAGCTTTGGTTGTCTTTGCTATCCTTGGCTCCGCCCATACACCAACAACAAACTGGATCCTAAGTCATCCCCGTGTGTCTTTGTGGGTTACTCCCCAACTCAAAGTGCTTTCTATTGCTTAGACCCAAAAACCTCCAAATTTTTTGTATCCCGTCATGTCAAGTTTGTGGAACATCTTTTCCCTTTCTCCTCGCTATCCGAACCACCATCTTCCGCTCCCTCGGTCAATGAATGGTGTAACTCCACTCTCACTATACTCCCACCTTTACCTTCACCTGTCCATACACCACCATTACCTTCGGCCAACCCCACCCCTCAAGCCTCCACCTATAACCCACCCTCTTCCTCTGAACCTGCCCCTACCCCTCCCCCACCTGCCTCCCCACCCCCCCCCCCAATCCAAAGACCTGTAACTCTTGCTCAAAACAACATCCACAAACCTATTAACAAGCTCAACCTAAATGTCTCCATCCCCAACCCTTCCCTTGAACCAACAAACTTTACCCAAGCCCTCAAAATCCCTGTTTCACGTGAGGCCATGGAAACAGAATTTAATGCTCTCATAAAGAATAACACTTGGGATCTCGTTCCTCCGTCTCCATCTCAGAATTTAGTTGGTGCAAATGGGTTTTTCGTATAAATTACAAACCGGATGGCACGATTGATCACCACAAAGCTCGCCTCGTTGCCAAGGGATTTCACCAACGCCCTGGCATAGACTACTCTGAGACATTCAGCCCGGTTGTTAAACCTGCCACAATTCGCACCGTTCTCTCCTTGGCCGTTACAAACAATTGGCCCCTTCGTCAGGTTGACATAAACAATGCGTTTCTCCAAGGTACACTTAATGAAGATGTTTTTATGGTTCAACCCCCTGGTTTTATTAGCACATCTCATCCATCCCATGTTTGCAAGTTACGACAAGCTCTTTATGGCCTCAAGCAAGCCCCCCGAGCCTGGTATGATGAACTTAAAAACTATCTAATTTCTGTTGGCTTCAAAAATAGTGTGTCAGACGCTTCTCTGTTTACACTAAGCCATTCTCTTGGTACTATCATTCTTCTTGTCTACGTGGATGGCATCATAATCACAGGCTCCAACTCATCCTTTCTAGGCAACTTCATCACTACCTTCTCGGCTCAATTCTCTCTGGAAGATCTTGGGGATCTATCTTACTTTCTTGGTGTAGAGGTCATTCCCCACCCCAAGGGACTCTTCCTTAGCCAACACAAGTATATCCAAGATCTATAATCTCGTATCAAGATGTTGGATGCCAATCCTCTACCGACTCCTATGACACCAGGCTTGACACTTTCAGTTGGTAATGGGACACCTCTGTTGAATCCTAGTGAATACAGATCCATTGTAGGTTCTCTCCAATACCTATCGCTCACTCGGGTTGATGTTTCATTTGTGGTTAATCGGCTAGCTCAGTTTATGCACCACCCAATGGATGCTCATTGGACTGCTCTCAAAAGATTACTCCGTTACTTGGTTGGTACTAGTTCTCATGGGTTACTTCTGCGTTCCAACTCCCCATCTACACTTCATGCCTTTTCCGACGCAGATTGGGCAGGGGATAAAGACACATATGTGTCAACGACCGGTTACTTGATTTATCTTGGGTTTAACTTGCTTTCTTGGAGCTCTCAAAAGTAGAAAACGCTTGCTAGATCCTCCACTGAGGCAGAATACAGGGCTGTTGCTGCCGCCACTGTCGAAATTGTATGGATTCATAACTTATTGCGTGAACTTCAGGTTGCGATCACCACCATTCCGGTTATCTATTGTGACAACCTGGGTGCCACCTATGTTGCAGCAAATCCCAAATTTCATTCAAGAATGAAACATCTTGCCCTTGATTACCACTTTGTTCGAGAACAAGTTCAAGCTCATCAGCTACGTGTGTCACATATCTCGGACAATGATCGACTTGTGGATGCTCTTACTAAACCACTTGCTCGTCTACGTTATCAAGAACTCATGTCCAAGATTGATATTTTCCTCCGGTCGTCCATCTTGCGAGGGCCTATTGGAAGTACTCATGAATCTCACTTCAGCAACTCAGCTTCAGCACACATTTCAGCATCAGCAAGTGAGGTTGGCGCCTCATTCTCTTCCAGGCGGGCGCCTCACACGACTTCAGCAACATCTTCAGCAACTGCAAGTGAGGCTGGCGCCTCATGCTCTCCCAGACGGCCGCCTCACTTGGATTCACCTTCGACGTAGCTACTGCCTGTGACTGTGAGGCTGGCGCCTCACCCTTGCTCAGGCGGCCGCCTCATAGGATTTCGGCTCGGTTGTGGTCTTTTGTTCCCTTATTCTAGCTTTTCAAGTTCGCTCGATTGTGATCCTTTGTTTCCTTATTCTAGCTTTTCAAGTTCACAAAGGATTCTAGTTTTGATAGAATTTTTGTATAGTTAGAATTCTTATTTCTATATTTACTTCCTCCTATCTTGTATATATAGGACAATTCAATATCAATATCAATATCAAACATACATACATGTAAAATTAAATTAAAGTTTTCAATTCAACATGATGGAGCAGTGAAATAGATATCTCTTTGCTTTTGTTGCTCGATCATAAACAGTAGTAGTGTCATTTCAAAATTGTGGGGTATATGGACAGCAAAGAAGGAATAATCCATAAAAAACAAGTCTTTGTCTAAAGAAAATCAGGGTGTAGTTTCTTAACCACATATCTTCAGCTCCAAAAAGAAAAAAAAAAATACTTTATAAAAACTCAATTAATTATTTACTCTGTTCATAGTTATCCTTCCACATCATGAACTCAACTTTTATAAGGACTGAGACCCTAGAATTTAGAATTTAGAATTTAGAATTTATGGGCGAGATAGTAATTTTATAAGGGTATTTTTTTTCTTCATATTTTCTTAAAAATAATAAAAAAAAGAGTTGGCTCCCATACCTAAATGTATCTTGGATCTTCCTCTTCCTCTCACTTTTGGGAGGATTGTGTAGCATGAAAATGTTTAAAAAAAATTCTTCCCTTTCTCTCTAATTTCTTCCTTAAAAATCTCGAAAGCGAGCTTATAAGAAAATTATTTTAAATTTACTCAATTTTCCTTCGATTTCCCGTTTTTAAACTTAGGGAGTGCACCCTTACTGTTAAAATGTGGAGAGGAGTAGGATTATAATTTCTATATTATTTCACTCTCCTCTTTTACAATTGTCCTAAACACCTATTTATACTACTTTTAGAGTCCTAATTCTAATAGGAGATACAATCCTATATATACATAATAATCCTTCTTTGACTAGGATTCTATTTTAGCTATATATTCTACTTTCCTACTTAATTAAGGAGTCTTCCTAAAATACAAAGCTAACATTAGGAAACAAGTATTTTCTTGCAAACTCGGTCCGCTCCATCGATCTAGATCCGTTTCACTCGGTCCGATCCATCTCGCTCCACCATATTCTCCAACTCCCCCCCTCAAGTTGGAAGATCTACAACGTAGATACCCAACTTGCCAAATAAAAATTAAAACGTTTTTAAAAAAAATTCTTTCACTTCGACATGCAACATCTGCGCCAAGTTCTTCCTTTTTCGTGTTGCAGTTCAAGCAACCTCGGGTTCGTCCTTTTTTTTTTTTTTTTTTTTTTTTTTTTTTTTTCAACAACAAAAATTTGTTCCAATATCTGAAGAGTCATCCACATCAGGTCTTCTTTTGCGGGGGATTAATAAAAAAGTTGATTCAACAATAAGGATGTGATGAGGACGGAGTTGAGGATGAATCAGGATAAAAATGGTGGCGATGTAGAAGACCGCAACCACGACGAGGTCTTGGACGATGTAAAATAATCATATGAGAGGGTTGTGACGGCGTTCTTGATATCACGAAACATATTTGACTACAAAATCTTTAACTTTTTGCTACATTTTGTTTTGTAGAAAAATCTTATTTTTCTTATAGCGCCGGTAAGAGCCATATGGGGATAATTTGTGAAGATATTGAAGCAGACGCTGTACAAGTGGGCGACCGTCCAACTCCTTTTCTCAGCAACACCAAAACGCCTGTATAAGTGGGCGACCAGTGTTATCACCATTGACACATAATTATTGGATCAAATGTAATACAAAATGTGTTTAGTAAAAGTGATACAAGTGATTTCAGCTCATCAATCATAAATCTTGTTTGTTAATAGTTGTAGCTCATCTATCATAAATCTTGTTTGTTAATCGTTGCGCAAACCTAAGGCCTTTTAGTAGTCTTATTATAACTAATACAACGACTTCATCAATCAAAAGTAAAAAGGAAAATATTACTCCTTCCGTCCCACTTCAAAGGTTCTAGGATAGTATTTCACGCTTCTTAATTTTTTTAAAAAAAAATGAATAAAGAATTGCAAGTGGGTAGAAAATTAGAGGAGAGCGAATGTAAAAATTAAAACATTTATGATAAAACATCTTTTTGAATGTTTTTTTTTAAATATGTTAACATTATAAGGGTATAATGAATGATTTTTTTATAAATATATTTACATTATAAGGATATAAATGTCCGAAATACTGTTCAAAATTTGTTATTTATGAAATGGAACTCTTAGTCTGAAACGAACCAAAGTAAAAAGTAGGACTCTTTTGTAGTGGGAAGGAGGGAGTACAACAACTGCAAAAGTAAAAAGGAAAATATTAGAAGAAAAGAGAGAGTGAGAGATTATAGTAGATGAACATGGGCATACCAGGCCCAAACACCTCTACTCATTTGGCCCGTTAATGAAACGGACAGTGGATGTTTAAGGCCCATTTAAATCCACCTATAGTTCGACCCAATCCTGCGCATATAACCCAATAGACAAGCCTCTGTCGAACCGGACCAAGAACTATTCTTATGGAACATTTGCTATTCTATTGTAGTAATGGCCCGGATTTTACTTCAATACCTCTCCTTAAATATCAACGGTCAAGATTAACTTTGTTTAATGTAGATTTTTGGGCATCTTCACTGGATGTCGTTAAAAACCAGATATCAAAATCAAATTTTGATACGTGTGTACACCATTTACATAGTATCAAATTACCATCTCTACTACTGGTAGGTAGGTATAAAATTAAATTTTGATTCGCATGTAAAAGAAGATACTAGAATCTCCGATAGCTAATATCAAATTAATGATTCAAATTTTCATTTTCATATTGTTGAAATTATTTCACAATTTTAATATTTTAACTAATTAAATATTTTAATAATTAAAAATAAAAAGTCTCGAGAGGGCTTAAAAAAAGTTGAAAAGTGATAAAAGAAAAAGAAAATGTATACTTCCCGCTGTCCCGTCCGAAGGGGCAAAGTTTTTGTCTTGCACGAGAATTAAGAAAAGTGATGTAGGAAGGAGAAAAAGTGTATAGTGGAATAAATATTGTGAGTGAAAAGTGATGTAGCAAAGAGAAAGTGAGATAGAGAATAGTTAGTGGATATTTATTGTGAGTACGACAAGTGGGTCCCATAAATAAAAAAGTAATAAATAACTTTTCATTTTTGGGTTGTGCCCCTTCAAAATGGGACGCCAAAAAAGAAAATTTGTGCCCCTTCGAATGAAACGAAGGAAATATAATTTATTTATGAAAAAGACAAATTTTGATACTCATGCAAACGAGTTAGTATCTTTCAATCAATGGTTAAATGCTTGAGTACCAAAATTTGGCGCGGAGTTAGTTAAGGGTATCTCTCTTAACTCCGCACATAATTTTGGTACTTAGCGTTTAACCATTAGCGTTTAACCATTGGATATGCTAACTCATATTCCTTCCGTCCCATTTCAAGCTTTACTTTTTTTCAAAATGAGTGTCTCGTTAAAAGCTTCACCTTTTCTAAAATGGCAAAGAATCTTTACTATTCCACCCACTCATTTTCTCTCCTATTTCACTTTTATACTCACAACACTTTTCAAATTTACTATTTCCTCTACTCATTCTCTCTCCTATTTTACTTTTACACTCATAACATTTTCTCCGCTTGCATTTTTCCTTAATTTGCGTGCCGACCCAAAATAGTGATTCATATAATGGGACGGAGGGAGTATTTATGTAGATATCAAAATTCTATTTTGATATCTATCAGAGCATATACATATTCCACATTCTTGATTTTGTAAAAGGTATGGATAACTTTTAGTTTTTTTGTTTGGCAGAAGCCACACTTCTATGCTTGGAATTATTATTTTTTTTTTTACAAAATTTGCAATTAACATATAAAAAATAATAAAAATACAATAATATTGAAATAATTATATATAGTAGTAATAAATATAATATAAATGAGTAGGAAAGAAAAAAATATGGTGGGATATAATAAAAAGTAGGAGAGAGAAACTGATGACTTTTATCATGAATGAAGATAATATTGTTTGAAGTTGTATTTTTGATGATAAATAATGTGAAGCTGAGATAAAAGAAAAAAAAATTGGTTTAAAGTGTCATTGTTAAAGGTGCTCTCATATTTATATTTGAGTTGCCCTTACGTACGTACATGTCCTAATAAAGTAGATTCTTTTTTATGAGAGGACTGACATGAACGTGTTAACTAACAACATAAAATAGGTGGCTGCTTTGCTCGTTTGGCTCTCACAATGAATTATTAGCCACATCGGCACATCCATCTTAGTTGATAAACTATACTCCCTCCGTTCCAGTCTAAAAGTCATAAATTTTTATTTTAGACGTCTCATTTAAGAAGGTATTTTTCCAAAAAGGAAATCTTAAATCACTATTCTCTCCACTCATTCTCTCTCCTACTTTACTTTTACACTCACAACATTCTCTTTCTTACATCACCTCCCACTCATTCTCTTTCCTATTTAATTTTTCATACTCACAACATTTAAATTTTTTCTCTTTTCCTGCGTGATTTCGCTTAATTTGCGTTCCTCTTCATTTTTGCGCTTTTAAGTGCGGGACGGAGGGAGTATCTTTTACTATTATAACATCAATTATTTGTACTTTTTTTTTTTTTTTTTAAATATACATATTTCAAAATAGAAACGTTAAATCACTATAAGTTAAAACAGTGCTTTCATTGACAAGTCACCAAGCATAACTATAATTATAACCACTCCTTCCCTAAGAAAAAAAAAAGGGGGCAAATTGCAATTTGATTATCTATTTTTGTGTTATGGTTGCAATTTGATTTTTAATATTGAAAATGTTGTAATTTGATTTCTAACATTGACATTTTGTTGTTAATTAGTTTAAAAATTAATGAAATGTTAATTTTTTTGACAAAATTCAAGTCATGCGCCATATACTTGAATTTTTAAAAGTCATAATTGTCGTTTCATATTTATTTCAACCTCAACACCATCGACTACTACCACTATTAGTACCATAGTCACCACCACTCACTAATTTATGTGTTTTTTTAATTAATTTATAATTTTGGATCATTTTTTTTCATTAACCAAGTGTTATAAACCTACATCATTTTGATATTAAAGAGTAATTAATTTATTCATTTTCCCCTTTTGAAATGATTAGCATGTCACTTAAAAAGTTATTTACATGGCACATGACTTTAATTATGTTAAAAAATTAATATTTTGTTAGTTTTTATACCCATTTGCAACAAAATATCAATGTTAGGAATCGACATGCAAAATTTTTAATTTTGGAAATCAAATTACAAAATTGATACAAATAAATATATGTAACTGAATTTTTCTTTTCGAGGAAGGGGTGAATATAGTAATTCCAAAAATTATAAATGGTCAATTTATAAAAAAATACAAAAGTCAGGGAGGGGGAGGAATGAATCCTTCTCAACAAGCCTAGTTCTGCGATGTGCATATGTCTATGAAAAATATTAGCATTCTTATAAATTGCGATGTGCATATGTCTATGAAAAATATTAGCATTCTTATAAATTTTAAAAATTGTTATTGATATATTATAAAAATATTATTTATAAAAATTTATAAATTTCATAAAGATAGTTATATACTCCCTCCGTCCCACCCGAATTTGGACAAATTTCCTTTTTGGGCGTCCCATCCGAATTTGGACAACCCAAAAAGGAAAGTTTATAATAATAAAATATTCACCCAACCCCACTCATTCTCTCTCCTACATTATTTTAATACTCACAACACCATTATAATTTATTACACCCTCCACTCATTCTCTCTCCACTCATTCTTTTACACTCACAACATTTTATTAAAATATCATATTCCTTAATCTCCGTGTAAAGTAACTTTGTCCAAATTCGGGTGGGACGGAGGAGTATATATATATATATATATATATATATATATATATATATATATATATATATATATATATATATATATATATATATATATATATATATATATATATATATATATATATATATATATATATATATATATATATATATATGGAATAAGCTCGTGTCCGAAGACACGTAATTTTTTATTTTTTTTTAAAGTCCGTGTCCGAGGACACTTGTTTTTTTAATTAAATTTTTTTTTAAGGACAAAATGGGAAAGGGACAAAATAGTGAGGGCAAAATGAAAATTTCGGCGATTGAAACTATTCATAGAACTATTAATTGGATGAGATGGACAACCCTTATTTATACTATATATATATATATATATATATATATATATATATACTCCTCCGTCCCATTAATAACTTCACCTTTTGCCATTTTGGGTGTCCCATTGAAAGCTTCACCTTTCCTTTTTTGGCAAAAAATCTTTACTATTTTCTCCACTCATTCTCTCTCCTACATTATTTTAATACTCACAACACCATTATAATTTACTATTCCCTCCACTCATTCTCTCTCCTATTTTACTATTACACTCACAACATTTTCTATACCCTTAATTTGCGTGTCGGAGCCAAAATGGTGAACCAAATAATGGGACGGAGGGAGTATATATATATATATACTCCCTCCGTCCCGCTAGAAGTGTCACTTTTTACCCAATATGGCGTCCCGTTTGAAGCGTCACCTTTCCTAAAAAGGAAATGTTTTATTAATATTCTATTATCTCATCCACTATTCCCTCCACTAATTCTCTCTCCTCTACACTCACAATACTTTTTAAATTCACTATTTCCTCCACTAATTCTCTCTCCTATTTTCAAATTACACTCACAACATTTTTTCTTCCCACACTTTTCCTTAATTTGCGTGCCACCCTTAAAAGGGTGACACTTCTAGCGGGACGGAGGGAGTATATAATAACAACTTAAAATCAGTATTGATCGCGCAGGAATGTGTCTTGGGCTCAGTTATCGTGTCCAGCAAAGATTGAGCTAGCTTCGTGATCTGCACAACACCACAAAACAAATCAGCCAGTGAAAAGCTGCGGCAGGGTCTTCCTAGGCAAGCCTCGGCGGGAGAATCAGTTGATGGACTGGAAAGTAGCGTAAATAATATGGAGAGTGTGTGAGTACGTGAATATGCAGTAAAACATTACCCTTGTCCATGTTTTGTTCTCATATTTATAGTGGATGTAATGATATTAGGGTTTTCGTCTGAATCGTTAGATTGGGTGGATGTCAACCGTTGGATCAGCTCTGTCTCCTAGGTGTACACGTGTCACGCTGGGGTTGGTCCGCCTAAATAAGGACACTGCAACACCTGACACTGATAAGTAGCTTAGCTTATAAAGAAAAGTCAACCTGCGCGCCTTTTGGCAATATTACCGGTTATATGATTGCACGTGTAACAAGGCACTGTGATAGGTCTGACATTATCCCAAATTAGTTAATTAATTAAGCTTGTTGAGGAAGCTAATGGAAGAGACGACCTGGAGCTGTTCGTCCAATTAGGTTGTCTCCTTGAGAGAAGACTCGACAAGCGTGCGGCATAGAGAATTGGTCGTTCAATGATGACGCTCACTGTTGAAAGAGATAAGCTTGGCACGGCGGAAAGGATCGTCGTTAGGTGGGCCACAGCTTACTATCGACGACCTCTTTCTGACGTATCGACGGGCTAAGGTCCAAACCTTTACTCATGGGTGTATTGGCTCGTCGTTTGGATGGGCTTGGTCGCTCATTGGCGACGACCGCCATCCGTTGTTGGACGGGCCATAACCCAGGTCTTGATCGGATCCTTCGTAGTTGGACCTTTGATGGGCCTGTCGGACCCATAACTCGTAGCAAAGTAGTGGGTTTGGCCCATCACAAAATATTCCGTTCAAGTATTATCCCTTTCAATCATAAAATTCTATTCAAATAGTTGGTGAAACCATCTAGAAAAATAGCTTTATATTGTTTACAGACAAAAAGAGAAAGAGATACAGATTCAATTTTTTATTATTTTGGTTTAATTGATTAAATTTAATTAAAAATATATATCACCCAGTCTAAAATATTGTTCTTTTGTTAGTTTTGTACAACTCTCAAAGAGATTATTCCTCCCTCGTGATAGTTTCCTTTTATTTTAATATTTGATGGTCAATTTAAGTTAATTTGATATAAGAATTTAATAATTCTAATGATACAGTTAGATGTACAATTAATAATATTATTAATTTTTTAAATTTCCATTACAATAATTAATATTTTTATATGTTGTTGGTCAAAGTTATTTTAGTTGAACATTAATAAAACGAGACTATCTTTTTGATACAGATAAAGTATAATTATTGCTATAAAATTTGTCAAACTAACACTTATAAGATGTTTATCTCTCTCATACTTAAAATTACAAATTTGTCCGGTCCCGACTTTAGTCAGTTAAAAAAATTATAAAATTAATAAAATAATAATTTATAGGGAGACCCTTTTATAATTTGAGTCCCACGTAAATTATAAATTAATAATTCTTAGAATTTTAAAAAAAAATACAATTTATTGAAATAATTTTAGGTCTTGTGTATTTGATCTGTATAATTGATTTTGCAACACAATTTAGGTGTGAAGCCGTTTTATAAGATATAATTAATATTTTAAAGTCTATAATGTCGTTTGAATACCAAATTTGTTTAAAAAAACATTAAATATAACTTTTTCTTTGTACAATGAATTCAACTTTCAATTCTTTCTAACTTATTATCTAAACAAAATGAATTTAGTTTATACGAAAATCTAAAATTCATCGAAATTATCAAATCGTCTAAAAATTCTATAAATTAATTATTATTAATTTATCAATAATCCCAACATTATTAAGATATAAAAAATTTATTGTATGATTGTAATTATAAATAAAACATGATAATTAATAAAAGTAAAATAATAGGCTATTGTTTTCGGAGATTAATCAACAAGGGTGGGTGACTATTGAGTGTCAAACTTGATATAGTTAAGTAAGCCTAACTTTAACCTGACCAATGAATCCAATTATTGATTAGCGCATGCATGAATGGACACATTTTTTTTTTAATTATTATTATTATTATTTTATTTTTTTTATTACTCACACACACACATGCAAGCACAGAAGTGTCTAGGAGATAAATTTTAGGGAGAGAAAGTCTTCCCTCTAACTTCTGGGAAGATCGAGCCGTGGCATCCAGGGTTTGAAGCGAGTTTCTGGCCAAATGAAAGCCAGAATTTTAAATGTGCGCATGGACACATTGACTCCAAGTCCGCAAGTAATCTTCCAACAAACTTTACCTACTTCACGAATACTCTCTCTCTCTCTCTCTCTCTCTCTCTCTCTCTCTCTCTCTCTCTCTCTCTCTCCCCGTCCTAATCAGGTGTGAATTCAAGATTTTGTAATTGCGTGGGCTTGATATTTAAAAAATATTGTAAACAATAAAACAGTGAATAATAACTTCATATATATAAAAAAAAGTTACATATAGTCGGTGACTTAGATAAAAAAAAATCAAAATTCTGAGGTGGGCTGGAGCCCACGTCAAATAGGTATAGGGCTGGATCCGCTCCTGGTCCTAATACGCGAATGGAAACCAAAAAATTGAACACAAAAATTAAGGAAAAGTATGAGCGAAAATTAGTGTAAAGAGGTGTTAGTGAGTATTCAAAAAATAAAATAGGAAAAAGAATGAGTGTGAGAAATAATAAGTTGATTTGTGTTATTAATATAAATGTAGAATAGAAGAGAGAATGAGTGAAAGTAATAGTGTAAAAACTTTGTCATTTTAAACAAACTCCACTCATGTGAGACGAACAAAAAAAGAAATAAGTATCCGCTCACGTGAGAGTGAGGGAGTAAATGTTATTACTCATGAATAATCTATAGTATAAATCACACCATGCCACCTCATCCCATGAACAGTACAATGAATAGTGCTAAATGCCAAATTTCCCATTTTGCCCTCACTAAATTGTCTCTTTTCCATTTTGCCCTTTAAAAAAAAAAAAAACACGTGTCCTTGAACATGGGCTTTTACTAGTAATCTTATACACGGGAGTTAATACTCCCTCGTTTCCATGATCTTTTTTTTTTTTTGTACTTTAAAAAATAACTTTAAACAATAATTTGATTTGATTATCCTAATTAAAATAAATAAATAAGTGATTCTTTCATTTTAAAAGATGGGCCAAAACAATTGATTTATTTTGGCGAAAAAAATTTAAATTTAAATTTTATCCTCACTTAAATATGTTACATTAATTAATTGACGGTGAAGGAAAAAAGAAAAAGAAAAGTAACATACTAGAAGTTATGAATGAGAGACATTTGATACTCTATTCGTGAAGTTGCAATAATATTTTATTTTTAAAAGTTCTGAAAAACAAAAAAAAATTTGGTTATTTTCAAAAGGAGTAATTTTAATAAATATTATATTAATCTCAATATAAAATTTTGTTTCCTCTTTGCACCCCCAAATACATATTTTATTTTTATAAAAAATATTTTTTTTATTCACCTTTATTACACATTTATTAATTGTCATTTTGTCAATTAACAACTGTGAAATTAGGGGTTTATTTTCAGATATTGTTTCCTTGAAATTTCTTTGTTTTATTAAATTTTTTATTTGATTGGTTTTTTTCATTGCATGTTTATTTGTTTCCCTCCTTTTATTCCTTTTATTGAGGAGCTCTTGATTTCTCTCATTGGTGAGAGCCTATTGAATTCTCTTATTGGTGATTGGTGAGAGCCTTTGCTTTATATTTGATTTTTGAAAAAATTCCTCTTTACCCACATTTTTCAAATCATAACCCAAAAAAATTCAGCCCAAATTAAAAAAGACAACTCCCTTTTATACTCCAAATCAAAATCCCTTTAAACCCCAAAATGCCATATTCCGGACGATGTAATTGACGGCGCCATTAACAGAGAATATTGCGATCGCTTAATCCATGCAATAATTCATGCCGTTTCTTAAGGATCAGCTATTCCGGAAATTTGAATTTTGAAATTGCAATTCGGACGGAGAAATTTGAAATTGCAATCCTTTCATCCAATTCAATCAATCCGGAAAAAAGGTATTACATCCGAATTATAATTTTGGTTGAATTCAGTTTATATTTTGTATTAATTTTCATTTTTTTTCTTCAGAATTTTGAGTTTTGATGAATTTTTTGATTGAATTTATTTACAGATAAAATAACTTTAACTTCAATGGAGTCTAATGTGATGTTGATGTTGAATTATGAAAAATTTTCTGTTGTTACTAGGTTTGATCAATTTGATTCTTATGAATCTATTGTTGAATTTAGTTGCAACAGATGGAACAGTTTAAAAAAAGAGACAATCTCGATGTCATATCTGTTAGCTGAGAATAGGTCGTGCATGTTGGCTAGTGAGCAAGATTTCATCCGTATGGGTGTTATGATTGCTCGTAGGAATATTGAGCTACTAGAAATAAATGTGAATGATTTGAGTATCTGTATTAGTAATGTCAGTGATTCCTTCGAGAAATCATTTTCCACTGTATGTGAAGGCAGTAGTAGTAGAAATGATGATAATGTCAAATTCTTCTATCACAAAGAAAAGAGAATGAGAAGTGCGGAATGGGCGACGCAATACAAAATATTGGGCGAGATATTTGAAGGTGGCTCGGTGAATTTAGGAATGCATTGTGTAAGTTTGCAAGCTGAAGTGGGGTTTGATTTCAATTATGTGAAAAATGAACCTACTCGTATTACAGTGTATGCTCACACAAAGAATCAAAAGGTTGTCAATGGAAGATACATGCCTCAATTGAAAAATGCAGTGGATATTTCTACATAAGGAAATATATTCCTGATCATATATGCAAGGATGCGATTAGTTGTGATTTTGGGCAAAGGATGGGATGTGATGTTCTTTCCAGTGTTATCCGTGATAAGGTTAGAGATGATCCAAATGTTAGTCCTGCTTCTCTTGTAAAATCGTTGCTAACAGAGTATGGCCTCACTGTTCATTACAAGGTTGTTTGGAGAGCAGTTGAGAAGGCAAAAAACATTATTTTTGGCGAGGCAAAGTTTGCTTATAATAAGCTTAAAGCATATATAGATAAAATTAGGGAGGTGGATCCAGATGGTTGTGTGAAATTTGAGTCTGATCCTGTGACTTCTCGTTTCCAGCGGTGCTTTTTTGCATTTGGGGCATGTTTGCGTGGATTTAAGTTTTGTCGTCCCTTGTTATTTTTGGATGCAACATTTTTTACTGGAATGTTTCGGGGTACCCTACTTGCAGCAACAGCGAAAGATGGAGATAATGGTATGAGAATTTTATTACTAATGCTTTTAATTTTTTTTTTATATGTAGCATCAGAATTAAGTTGAGTTTGTGGTATAAGATCTTTGTATATGATGTTGTTAAGTCCTATACCAATTGATATAGGTTCATTCAGAGGTCTTATAACATATGTATATGATTGTGTGAGTACCTATACTACTTGATATAGGACCATTCAATGGTCTGATAGCTTTTTATATGAAGTTAACAGGTCCTATACCAATTGCTATAAGACCATTCAAAGATCTTATAGCTTTATATATGAAGTGCCAGGTCATATACCATTTGCTATAAGACCATTTAAAGGTCTTATAGTTTTATATATTACGTTGGCAGGTCCTATATTATTTGCTAAAGGACAATTCAAATGTCTTTTTAGCTGTGTTTATGATGTTTCCAGGTCCTTTATCACTTGCTATATGACCAATCAAATGTCTTAGTCCATGTGATATGAGACAACTTATTTATGTTTTAACATTTTGTATATTGGTTTTTATTTTTATTCATATTTTATGATGCTAAATTAATTTTTTATGAATTGTTTTCGTTGTAGGCCTATTCCATATTTGCTTTTCTTTGTGGTTGAATCGGAGGATACTGAAAATTGGACGTGGTTTCTCTAAAATCTCCGTCCTTACATAACTGAGCGAGGAGTGACATTTGTTTCGGATCGTCATCAGGGTATCATTAATGCGG
Source organism: Adenophora triphylla var. japonica (assembly GCA_022495995.1). Classification (NCBI taxonomy): domain Eukaryota; kingdom Viridiplantae; phylum Streptophyta; class Magnoliopsida; order Asterales; family Campanulaceae; genus Adenophora; species Adenophora triphylla. The sequence continues at coordinate 35,400 of JAFEMH010008019.1, read as the reverse complement.
TTCATGAGGTTATGCCATTTTCACACCATTCATTCTGCATGTTCCATTTAAAAAACAACCTTAGAAATAAACTTGGTGGGTTATCGAAGGAGGTGCGGTCCAATATTCTTCACAAATTTTCTAAGCTTTCAAAAGCTCCAACACCTGAGCACTTTCAGATTCTTCTGGACGAAATCATAAATGAGGGTGGTACGAAGGTGTCTGAGTTTTTCAACAATCTTAGAAAGAAAACTATGCATTGCTTATTTTGGAGGTAATCGTTATGGAGAATTGTACTGGAATGCGTCTGAGTCATTTAATGCTATGATAAAGGAGTATAAATCTCTCCCTGTTGTAGAGTTGATAGACAGTATACGTTTGAAGATTATGTCAAGAATGTGCAGACGTAAACAAGACTCAAATTCATGGGCAAATGTGTTGTGTCCATCCATCCAGAAGGTATACTTGGAATGTGCAGACAAAGGAAGGTCATGGATCATTCATGCTTGCGATGAATATGTATTTGAAGTTCATTCAGATCCTTCTATGGTTGTCAACATACAGGAATACACATGTTCATGTGGGATGTGGCAGCAGAATGGATTTTCGTGTGTTCATTCCATATCCGTCTTCAGCAGGTTTAAGAACAATTCTTCTTCTTTCATTCAAGATTATTTCAAGGTAAGGAATTACAGAAAATCTTATGCTCTGTCAATTCCAGCTATTTCTACATTATGTCCTCCTGTAGTTGATGGCGAATCCGTGGTTCTTCCTCCTGAAACAAAACGCCCCCCCGGTAGGCCAAGGAAAAATCGATACATTTCTAAAGGAGAAGGTACAAAGAGGAAGATGAAATGTCGTCGATGCGGAAAAGAAGGTTATCACAATAAAAGATCATGCAAGGAGCCATTGCAAATTACTTTTAGTTGAGTCATTGTTTTCTTATTCAAATAATTATCAATTTAATTCTTTAAACGTCCTATTTGACATTACACACGTGTTCATTACAATGTTATTCAATCATTTTAATTTCAGAATTTTGGTTAATTGATTTTGTCGATATCCTAAAATATTTGTTTTTAATTGTTTTTTTTTTCTACCTACGTATGAAGGAAATGTAACAAGCTTATTACTGTAGTAACAATCCTCTAATTGGTCCTATACCAATTGTTATAGGACATGCCAACATCATACAAAACTATATAAGCACTTTATTTGGTCCTATAGCAATTGCTATAGGACACACAACATCATATAAATAGCTATTAGCACTTTAATTGGTCTTATAGCAATTGGTATAGGACCTCTCAACATCATATACCAAGCAATAATGTCTTTGAAAGGTCCTATACCAATTGTTATAGGACATGCCAACATCATACAAATCTTTATAAGCCCTTTATTTGGTCCTATAGCAATGGTGCTATAGGACACCTTGCCAACATCATATACATAGCTATTAGTCCTTTAATTGGTCTTATAGCAATTGCTATAGGACCTCCCAACATCATATACCAAGCAATAATGCCTTTGAAAGGTCCTATACCATTTGCTATAGGACAATTGATGCAGTTCAATCTGGAGAGCATCAAAGTCATGAAGCCACTGTCGTCATGGGCAACCGCCCAGGGCAAGGTGGGCGACCGCCCAAGCTAGAGATTACCAAGCATTTAAACCGCTGTTGGAGTGGGCGACCGCACATGTTAAGATGGGCGGCTTGCCCACGTGTGATGTTTCTGAAGAAAGAAGTTGCTGTCGTGATGGGCGACCGCCCACACCCCTCATAGGCGACCGCCCACTTGCACCAGAGCTCAATAAAGAATTAATAAAGAAAACCCACTATGAGACCTTACAAATATTTGGAATATATTTAATCAACATATATCAAATATAAAACTAAACTGTTCAACAACCATCAATTTTTATCATTCAATCCAAAAAGAAACTAAGATGTTTAATTTATTAATGATGAGGACAATGTGGACTTGCTAAAATGTCATGTATCATTTTCCCCCTATACTTCGAGACAGCATCGTCTTCATATGTCTTGCTAATAACTCCTTTATCAAACATCTCCTCTGCTTCCATTAGGACGATTATTTCACAATCCAAACTAACATCTCGCTGTTGCGGAATGTCTCCGCGTTTCAAATCTATGAAAGTATCCACGTCATTTTGAGTCTCCTCTATTCGTTTGTACAGTTCCCTGACATGATCAAACTGAAATAGAAAAAAGCAATCGATTATTATACGTGAAATCAAACAACAGGTTATCAGAATTCAAAAAATTTAAAAATAGAATTTTGAATGGTCCTATAGCAGTTGGTATAGGACCTGGCACCGTCATATACAAAGCTATAAAGCATTTTAAAGGTCCTATAGCAGTTGCTATATGTCCTTGTAACATTATACCCAACATATTACAGCTCATATATAAAATATTACCATTAGTTTTTCGTGTGTTGCGTAGTGGTCTTTTCCTTTTATCTTCTTCATGGAGTTGTAAAATTTGTACTCCCCATTTTCGGTGTCAAGCACTAGCAATGTCCAATGATCGTTACACCTGACACCACGATCATTCCTTGAAGAGTGAATTGGAAAAATATAAAAATTGTTTCATCATCCGCAAATTGTTTGATGACATTGTTTATTCCTCTCTGTATTTCTTCTGAGTTCTTGTCCTTCAACCATTTCTTGAAACAAATAAATTTTAAATGTAAGCATAAAGCTGATAATTAACTTTAATAAAAAAAATGTGAGGCGTAAGTATCTTTTAAATCAATAAATAAGACTTACGGTAGCAAAACTTGAGACAAAATTAACTTTTGACCTTTGGCGTCCACCAGATGGAGGGGGGAGTTCCTTGTATTTGTCCCTCAAAATGTTTAGATAAGCATTCATCACCTAAAATTCCATTAATAATACAACAATTGTTACTGGATCAATACTTGTCCAGGTCTTATAGCAAAGGTTATAGGACCTATATCAATGCACATCCAAATCAAAAAGCAAAAAAGAGCAGGTCTTATAGCAAAGGTTATAGGACCTATTACAAGTCATATACCACATCATCAAACAATCAAACTGAATCAAATCATCTCCAAATCAAATGCACACTATAACAGGTCCTATAGCATATGTTATAGGACCTGGAACAGGTCCTATGTCACATAAATAATTGCAAACAAAATGAAGCATGTTAACTCAGAAGCATATTAACAGTAGAACAGGTCCTATAGCAAATTTTATAATCAAAAAGCAAACAAGGCACATCCAAATCAAAAAGCAAAAATAGAGCATTCATGCAAAATAGTTTAGGGATAAAAAATGTTTGTACCGCAGCTTCGGTCATCATATCATGAGCCAATTCCCACAGTTGCCACATCGCCACATGCAATCCCGAAATGTACCATACACTATCACTGGAAACACAAAAAAAAAATACATTTCTATTATCATCAAAATTTTTAATAAATGAAAACAATTTTTAATAAAAGTGGTACTTACGGACGTGCGAGTCTTCCGCATAAATCTGTAAATTTTCTCTTTGTTTCATCATCCATTGACTTGGTTGTGAGACTAAAGTTCTCATTAAATGTTGGTAAGAAAACACTTCTGTCTTCCAATTCATCAACATCTAAAACAATTTTACTCCCAACCAATTCTTCTTTTTCTTTTTTCTTCTTTCCCTCTATGTTTGAAACCTGTGGCCTTCTCTTCTTTCCGTCGTACGTGTAATCAGGATCCACCTTCCTCTTCCTCTTATCCCCTCTTTCCTTTACTCTTCTTTCCATTGAGCCCATAGTATCAATTTTCTTGTCCTGATCCCCCACAGCCACAATGTCCATACCCTTTTCTTCATCGCCTTTTGGTTTCTTTTGCAAACTGTCATTATCCTTTTCAGCCAATTTTTCCTCCAAAATTTTTATTTCTATGTCTCTCTACTCTTGAAAACTTTTAAGTTTCTCAATCTCTCTGTCCTTTTCTTTAAGCGCGTTGTCAAAAGTTCTCCTCATCTCAACCTCAGCAGCCAAAAAAACATGTCCCTCTTCATTCGCGTTGTTTGTTTTCAGTTCGTACTCCTTAATCTTTTCCAGCAACTTAGCTTTTTCCAGCTTCAAACTTTCATTTTCACTCCTCAACTCAATCAATTCATTTGTCCCACTCCCCTGACCTTTATCAGTAGGTGTCAGAGTGGTCCCCAACATTAATTCAAAATTATCTACTAAATCTTGAAGATTCGTACCTCCTCCTTCATCCCCTCCCCCAATCCTTTTTTCAGTACCAGGTTTTTCCACTGACATTTCAAAATCATCATCTTTTCCATCCTCATTTGGTTTCTCCATCAACAACACCTTCTCTTCATCTGTCAATGCGAGCTCTTCAACTTGAACCTATGATAAAATTATTATATCGAATGAATATATTTAACGATAACAAGTGATATAAGAAATGAATACATGTATTATAAGAACTACTAACACCCCATACATTTGCTATAACACCTTTGAATGGTCATATAGCAAATGCTATAGGACCTGAGAACATAATATAAACAATTCAATGGTCCTATAGCAAATGGTATAGCAACTGGTATAGGACATGACAACACTATGAAGGGTCCTATATCAACTGGTATAGGACTTAACAAACTCATATTCGCAGCTAAAAAACCATTGAATGGTCATATATCAAGTGATATAGGACCTCAAAAAAATCATATACCAATTCTATAAGACATTGAATGGTCCTATATCAGTTGATATAGGACCATTCAATGCAAAATAGAGCAGGTCCTATATCAACTGATATCAACACTATGAATTGTCCTATAGCAACTGGTATAGGATATGAGAATACTAAACAATTTATTACATAACATCGTCAACGTGTTTTATACCTGATCACTTCTCAAGTTTTTGATAAAATCCTTGAAATTGGCAATTTTCTTTGATACTTCCCACTTCATACACCTTGGAAGCAAGTTTCTTGTTGCATTGATCACCTTTGTGTGCTCGTTAAACCAATACTACATTTACAAATAAAGACAAATATGATCAGTCATATATAATTATACTTATAGTAAATAATAGTAACTAAAATAAAATTAGAGATATAAATTTAAAATGATATTACCGGTAAGATTGATACACAACAACGAGGATCGGTGATTTATATTTCTCATCTAGAGACTGAAGCAAGTTATATACAATCGCGCTTGACCAATCATAGCTCTTCATTCTTTCCAAATCATCCACATAATATAAAAACCCCGGAGACATTACCTCACCCTTTGAAGCAAAGAAAACAGACCCCAATGCTATGAGATTCAAAGAATCTCACAACGTCTCCTACATCAACTTCTCTATCACTACTCGACCAAGCCTTCTCAAGTTTTCCTTCACTTTTTCATGGTTATTTCATTTGCTTTACAGTTTGGGAATAGCCTCTCAACTATCCCAAGTGAGTGCCTATCCCTTTTTTTCTTCATATCTATCAATTCACTTCCAGAAACAACACCAAATATAGATGTTACATCACTTGCACTCAACCCAACCAAAACTTTGCCCAGCAAAAATTTCTTTTCCTTCGGCTTGTAGCATCTCGATCAAATCTTCTATTGTTGAGTCCATCTTCCTCAAGTTAACATCTTTGTTTGAGTTTATAGAATTGAATAGGTTGAAGAAAGGTGATATCTTCAACCTGTTTAAATGAGATTCCCTTAAATCAACCTCTGTCAGGATAGATGATATAGAATGGAGGTTAGATCTGAAACAAGGGATCCAGGTGAGTCCCTTTGCACTTTTAGTTGTTCCTTTTGCTTTTGTTTTTTTTTTTTATTCTGTTGTTTTCTTTGGTGAGTAACGTACGATTCTCTTATCTTGAGACAAAGTGTAACATCTCGCTGATTTAAGCTGCTTTCATCTTCAATTGATTTTCCTGTCTGCATACGGGTCATTCTCTTATCTGCAGACATCGTAGTTTTCCACCTTTTCATAAAAAAACAAAAAATAAAACATAAGCCACAAACAAGGACAATTCATATATAATGATATAAATCATTTTATATAACAAATGTTACTGGATCAAGGCACATCCAAATCAAAAAGCAAAATAGAGCAGGTCCTATAGCAAAGGTTATAGGACCTGGAACAGGTCCTCTGTCATAGTAATAATAAAAAATGTAATCAAGAAATTTGACTCAAAATCATATGCACACTACAACATATCCTTTAGCAAGGTGTATAGGACATATTACAAGTCATATACCACATCATCAAACAATCAAACTGAATCAAATCATCTCCAAACAAATGCACACTATAACAGGCCCTATAACAAAGGATATAGGACCTGGAACAGGTCATATGCAACATACATATTCGGAAACAAAATGAAGCATGTTAAAGGACAATTCATGTATACATTATTTTATATAACAATTGTTACTGGATCAAGACAAATCCAAATCAAAAAGCAAAATAGAGCAGGTATATGACCTGGAACAGGTCCTATAACAAATGGTATAGGACCTAGAACAGGTCCTCTACCAATTGCCATATAAATAATCTAAAACTAAATTAAACATGTAAACTCAGAATCATATAAACACTATATCAGATCCTATATCAATTGTTATAAGACCTGTTACAGATCACATAAGACATTAACAAACACAATCAAAATGCCTTTGAAAGGTCCGATACCATTTGCTATCGGACCTTTCAAGTGTCTCGAAACAAATTTTTTCACACAATGCCAGGACCTATAACACTGTCTATAAGACTTGATAAAGTCCCTTTCTCATATTTCATAAACAAGGTCAAAATTCAATTTAGGTTTGAAAGGGGAATGAAATAATTTTTTTATTCAAAAATTTGTTAAACAAAATTTATAACCTAATTCAGCAACAATATCTTCTATCTATTGATGAACACTGTCAAAAACAAATTCCAATTAAAAAAAAAATTGAAAGCATACCTTACAAAATCAGAATTGAGGCGATCTTCAATCTCTTCAATCTAGAACGGATCAGAGGCGATCTTCAATCTCTTCGCCGATGACCTCCCTCGCGTGGATTTGTGTTTGATTTTGGCCGGAATTGATGTTTGGATTACGACTTGAGTACCAGAAATCACGGAGACGGAGTGATTTTAGGTAACGTTCTCTGTTTACTCCGTTATCTCATTATGGGCCATTGGGTTTATTTGGGATTTTAATCTCAGATGGGTTAAAATGGGATATTGGTTTGGAAAGTGGGCCTTAGGGTCCTTAGCTCTTGATTTTTCATTCATAATCTTGGACTTTTTATTGGAAATATTCATGGCTTCAATTTGGTTGGTTGAGTCCAAGGATAATGCTCGGGAAGTTTATTGGAGGCCATTGTCCCATTTTTGTAAATGCAAAAATTTGAGTGGGCTTCGATTCCAGATCTTACGTCTACTTAAGTCTGTCTTGCTTGGAATGTTTGGTTGGCATTTTCTATCAACTTAGAGGCTCTACTTTCTCAAATTTTCAAAGGCAAATCTTACTATATAGCAGTTTATTTAAATGCTAATTGTAGGCAGTGACCAAGTTTTACTTGACAGAGCGTCTGTGTGTCACATGATCGAGTTTAGACGTGTCCATTTTATAAACCGAACCGGTCAATCGGGCGGTTGAAAATCGATCAAAATCGGGTCAAACCGGTCAACGGCGGTTAATCGGAACCGGCTAACCGAAACCGATAATTGGCCGGTTCGGTTAAGGTTGGAAATTTTGAAAAACCGGTCAACCGCCGGTTAACCGCCGGTTTTTGACTTGCTCGGCCGAGTCATATGAGTTGCTCGGCCGAGCAGAACCTTCCAGTGTGTTAATTTCCAATAACGGTCATGCTCGGGCGAGTCATATGAGTTGCTCGGCCGAGCATAACGCCAGAACATGTTCCAACGATTACTTTTTCAAAAACTAGCCGTTATGTTCGTCAGAACTTTAACTTGGGCAGTCAAAAATTAAAAAAAAAATGTTTTTTTTTTGCCTAATTTACTAACTATAAATATCACCTCCCTCCTCCCATTTTATTTATTTCTCTCTACTCTTTCTCTTCTACTCTCAAATATTCACATATACTCTCACCCACATCCAATTTTCAGTTAAATATTGTCCCATTTTCAGTTAGTTTTCTAACGAAATTAGTGCTTTTCTCCATTTTCATCCATTTTTAAGCTCTGTTTTGTTTTCAAACTTCATTTTCTCTTACACAAATGGCTGAAAATTAAAGAAGAAGCAATTTAGGCAAGTCCGTTGTTGGTTCTTCCTCCCCCAACGATGATTTTGATCATCAAAATCCAAATATTCAACAAAATGAGGAAGAAGAACAAGTTGAAATTGAAAGTGGTAATGCTAGGAGTGGTAGGGGCAGCCGAGCTATGGGAGGTGGTCTGGGTCGGGGACAACGACAACCCCCTAGAGAAAGAGAGCCGCAATCCGATACCTTCGCCATCCATTTCACCAAAAGAAAAATTACTGCCGAGGATGATTATAATTTTCGAGCATGTTGCAACTATTGTAATGCGACTTACGCATTCAAAAGAGGCGAAGGGCATGGGACGCTCAACGGGCATTTGGCGGCAAAACATCTCGAGAAACTTGGCATTTCCGCTTCGCAAACTCAATTATAATTTCAACAACGTAGTTCGGGTTCGGGTGCACAAGGTTCGTCTTCCCCTTCTTCCGTCCTTTTTAAATTTGACAAGTAGGTTTATAGGGATGAACTAGCCAAATTTATTTGCGTTAAAGGCCTTCCTTTTAATTTTGCGGATTGTGATTTTTATGAAAATTTTGCTCGCCTTTCTTTGAACCCTGCCGCCACGAGAGTACCACGTACGAATCTTGTATGTGATACTAGAATGGTTGAAAGATATAAAAAAGATTTAATTGGTGTTTTATCAAAATTAGAAAACAAAGTTTCAAGATGGTTGGAGTGATCATTGGCAAAGAAATACTTATTTGGGCGTTACTTGCCATTGGATAGATAATTCATGGAAAATCCAAAAAAGATTAATTGCTTACAAAGATTTTGAGCCACCGCATTCCGCGGAAAATATTTGTGCGAAATTGCTTGAGATTTTTCTTGAATATGGTATTTTAAATAAAATATTTACTATTTTATTTGACAACGCAAGTGCTAATACGGCTAGTTTGTCCGATTTAATTACTGTTTGTCAACCCTCACTTGGGGGTAAGTTTTTTCATATTAGATGTTTATGTCATATAATTAATTTATGTGTTAGAGATGGTTTAGATGCATTAGAAACTAATGTTAAGCCAATTAGACGAGCTCTTCAATTTATTTCAAAAAAAAATTCTAATACAAAAAAATGGATAAGGTTTTTAAGAAGTAAAAATGTGCCAGACAAATATTTTACTTACGATGTTCCAACTAGGTGGAATTCCACCTATAAAATGTTAAGCGATGGTTTTGCTTATAAAGATCTCCTAACACAATTTTTTATGTCAGTTGGCTATCATGAACCTCTATTTACTTATCATTGGAATGCATGCATTAATTTATGTGAATTGTTAAAGATTTTTAATACCTCTACTTTGACTTTTTCGGGAGTTTATTATCCAACTTCCGTTTTGGTGCTAGAGCATTGTATTGCAATTGTTACTATTTTTGACAATTTAAAAGAATGCCCTATTTTAAAACAATGCATTTTTAACATGAGACTAAAGTGGCTTAAATATTTTGACACTATTCCGTCTCTTTTCTTGGTTGCAAAGTTATTAGATCCTCGAGTTAAATTAGATGATTTAGAGTCCATTATAACTTATTATTATATGAAATTATATCCCGATGGTGACGGTAGTTCTGAACTTCCGTCAATTATTGTTAATGACACAAAAAATGATTTGATTAACCTTTTTGACAAAAACTTGCGTGGGAACAACAATACCCGTCTCATCCATGAGACGGGTCGGATCCATGGCCATGACCCGCCCTACCCGCCCAAGAATACCCACGCACCACTCTCTCTCATCACTCTCTCTCTATACGCAATAACAGGGCGTCTTCTCCGGCAAATCCTACTCTCTCTCATCACTCTCTCTCTACCCACACCGCCATTAACGCCCCTGCTCCATACCTTCCAGCCGCCAAACCTTCACCTCCATCTTCTTCCCGTTTCTTCTCTCCCTTCCATTAAACACCATCCTTTAAACCCCCCCCCCATAACCGAAACTACCCTCTACCAGCTCCATACACCAATTCGGCCCTAACCCCCCCTACTTTCTCTCTCTACCCGAAAACCCACATATTACAACCATTAAACCACGAATTTAACCTACCCACCTACTTCTCCATCAATTTCGGCCCTATACCCTTCATTCTCAACCTTCAATTTCATCCTTGGTGCAAGGAATAGGAAGCCCTAGAATTTTCGAATTTGGGTTTTTGTTTTGAAAAAAAAAAAAAAAACCTGTGGAAGATGTGTTTTGGTGATACAAAAAGGAGTTTGAAATTTGAAAAAGCATTATTGTAAATCTGATGTTATAGAGAAGCTTCCCAATGGCGCGGCTGACATGGCAATCGAGATAATTGACGGAAAATTTTCATGGGATGCTGATGGAAGTGATAACTGCAAATGATTTAGTTTCTCAAGCCGATGTTCGTTTAATGGCGTCTTTGTACTTCAAAATTTGAGTAATACTTCTCATTTGTTTAAGTAATAATTGGTATTGCTATAAGTAATAGTACTACACTTTGTGAAGTAATAGTGTTATTTTTTTTTTTTAACTAATAATAGTTTTAGAAACTGTTTTCATTTTGAGTAATACTTCTCATTTGTTTAAGTAATAATTGGTATTGCTATAAGTAATAGTACTACACTTTGTGGATTGGAAGAGGAAGGTGTTTTCATTTTGAGTAATAATTCTTATGTGTTTAAGTAATAGTTGATATTGTTATAAATAATAGTACTACACTTGTAAAGTAATAGTTGATATTGTTATAAATAATAGTACTACATTTGTAAAGTAATAGTTGGTATTGTTATAAATAATAGTACTACACTTGTAAAGTAATAGTGTTTTCGAAAAATAGTTTTAATAATTGTTTTTATTTTGAGTAATACTTCTTATTTGTTTAAGTAATAGTTGATATTGCTATAAGTAATAGTACTACACTTGTGAAGTAATAGTGTTATTTTTTTTTTTAACTAAAAATAGTTTTAGGAACTTTTTTCATTTTGAGTAATACTTCTCATTTGTTTAAGTAATAGTTGGTATTGCTATAAGTAATAGTACTACACTTGTGAAGTAATAGTGTTATTTTTTTTTTTTAACTAAAAATAGTTTTAGGAACTTTTTTCATTTTGAGTAATACTTCTCATTTGTTTAAGTAATAGTTGGTATTGCTATAAGTAATAGTACTACAATTGTGAAGTAATAGTGTTATTTTATTTTTTAACTAATAATAATTTTAGAAACTGTTTTCATTTTAAATAATACTTCTCATTTGTTTAAGTAATAGTTGGTATTGCTATAAGTAATAGTTGGTATTGCTATAAGTAATAGTACTACACTTGTGAATTAATAGTAAAAATAATAAAAAAATAATGAAAAGATAAAAAAGAAAAAAAAAATAAAATAAAAAAAATAATGAAAAGAAAAAAAATAATAAAAAAAAGCAAAAAGAAAAGAAAGTAATAAAAAAACGCATAATAATAAAAAGGAGGCGGTACATGGCAAACGGGAACAAGAAACAACGTGGCATAACTGCAAGTGGAAATTCTGGATCATGGGTCATGGGTCATTCCGACCCGTCTCACCCATGAGACGGGTATGTGTGTTCTCACAGGAGACTCACTCAACCTTTTTAATGAGTATAATGCCTTATATGGAAACTACTTCTCAAAGCCAACAACATGAAGATGATTCCTATACTTCTCAACCAAGTTTTACAAGTGGGGATCCATATAGTTTTTTTGCAAATTTGTATACTAAAAAATATGGTCCTTCTCAAGGTTCATCTTCATCATCATCAAACCTTTCCGTGGAGTTAGAAACTTATTTCACTACAAACTTTGACTTAAATCAAGATCCAAATTCAAATGAATCTGATATTTTACAATGGTGGTCAAGAAGGAAAGACATTTATCCTATACTTTCCATAGTTGCTAAAGAAGTATTAGCCTCTCCCGCTTCAACGGTGGCGGTTGAATCGGCATTTAGCGATGGTGAAAATGTTTTGGATGAAAGACGTTCTCAACTAACAAGTGAAAACTTGGAACATCAACTTTTACTTGGCGATTGGGTTAGAGCGAAAAAAAGGCAACAAGACATGCCTTATGATGAGGATCTATTGGATCCAAGATATCAATACGATGTCGAGGACTCCACGAAAAGTAGTGATGAATGAATGATGTTTTAGATTAATTTTTATTTTAATTAGATTAGTTTAGACTTTAGATTATGTTTATTTTTAATTAATTGTAATAGTTAGGTTGAGGTAAAGGCTACTAAATGTCCCCCCCCCCCTTATTTATAAAAGGGTAAGGTTGGTTGTCCCCCTCTTTGTAATTTTATTTTGATTAATAAAATTTAAGGGTACCATCCCTTTTTTCTTTTATATACTTTCGTTTCTTTTAAATAAAGTTAAGTTTTCTTTCTTTCAAAATTCATAACTTTTTTTATAAACCTTTTTTCAAAAAATGTATGTAGTAAACTTAAGTCTAAAATAGTCTTATTTATTCAAAAAAAAATGAAAAAAAATTAAAAGTTAACTTTTTTCAAAAAACCGTTAACTTTTATTTCTTAAAAAAATCATAACTTTTTTTATAAACCTTTTTGCAAAAAAATGTATGTAGTAAACTTAATTTCAAAATAGTCTTATCTATCTAAAAAAAAATTGAAATAAAATAAAATTAATATACTACATACAAAGTTAACTAAAACTGTTAAAAAATTAACTGAAAAATGATATGCTCGGCCGAGCACTACTATATGACTCGGCCGAGCAACCCTCAACCCCTAAACCCTAAAAGGGTTGCTCGGCCGAGCAACACCAAAGACTCGGCCGAGCAACCCTCAAACCCTAAACCCTAAAAGGGTTGCTCGGCCGAGCAACACCAAGGACTCGGCCGAGCAGATCCAAACCGTCAAACCGGAGGTTAAACGGATAACCGTTAAAACCGTAACCGGTTTAGCCGGTTAGGCGGTTCGTTTCCGATTGGGGATTTGGAGGTTTTCAACCGCCGATTTTTAACCGACTAACCGGCGGTTTCTTCAACCGGCCACGTCTAATCGAGTTCATATAGAGCTTCAGTATAAGATTGACATCACATGGTTCTTCATATCCTTTAAATCTTCAAAGATGTAGCATATTGATTTTCAAGAGATTCTCAAACAAGTTTGTAATGCATGTATTTGGGTAGAGCCTATGACTAATGTGGAATGCCTACTGAATCTTATCTTTTAATAAATCATGTGTTCTTTTGCTTTATTTTTATTTTTGAGGGGCTATTATCACTACATTTTTTGATTTTCCACTACAAAGTTTAGTAACTAAACAAAATTATCCTTTCTTATTTTTGTAATTAAACATCTGCATCCTTTAATTTTATAAGGAAATAATGAAGCATTCCATAATAGATTTTGCCACTATAATTTTTACTTATACACTACATAGTTTTTTTAGAAATATCAACTACATTTTTTTAAATATCCAATATATTTACTAATAAATATTAAATAGTTATGTTTTTCATTGATATGCATACATCTTGTACAATAAGATATTAAATTTCAATAGTAAATTATCTTTTAATTTTTCTTTTTAACGTAATTTTTAGTTTATTTTTTACTATGTTTTTATCATTATTTTTTTCTAAATAAAAATTAAATTATATTTGATTCATAACATTTTATTAAAAAAAAGAGTTAAGAATATTTACATAATATTAAAAATATTTATCAATGTTGTGAACTGGACAACAAAATTTTCATTACAATTATTTTTATCAATTTTATAATTCATTTTATGAACAATTAATATGCATTTATTTTCCTTGGTATAATTGTAAAGAAATATATGGAAGATAAAAAGAATAAAACAATATTACCAAAAAAGAGAGAGGAAAATATAATAATATTAGGAACTTAATGAAGGGCATTTGAGTCATGAAATTAAATTATATTAATGAATGTAGTAGATAAGCAAATGATGTAGTGATAATAACCACTCCCTTTTTTTAGGAGAATACTCCGTACTATTTTTATTACTAAAAACAATAATTTATTTAATTTTAAATTATTATTTAAATTATATTGATAGTAACAATAAAACAATAAACAATTGGGAATATCATTGGATGGGAGAAATACTTTTTGTGCAAAAATATACTCATGTCACATAAGTTAAGTTGACCGGTAGAAAATCATCAGGACTTGACCTGATGGCCAGAGCACTAGGACACCTACACGGAGGTCCTGGGTTCGATTCCCCCCAGTGGTTAGAGTGGATGATTATCCCTTCCTAGTTAATATTAGGTGCCTCTGGGAGATTTTAAGGAAATTTCAGAGAATCGAGGGACTTGTTAGTGAAAAATTGACTTACACAAAAAGGGGCTTGACTCGAGATGGGCAAGCCTCAAAAAAAAAAAAAAAAAAAAAGTTGACCGGTAGAAGGTCAAAAACATGGAAACTCCTCAGTTCTCAAGTAGTATAACTTATAGATAACTTAAATAAATGCAGACACCATATAAAAGTTGTTAGTGTAATCTGCAGGTGATATCGCAGATGATTTCCCAAAAGTCCAGGTGATATCGCAGATGATTTCCTGGACTGAAAATTATATAGTTGTATATTTCTTGTTTGTTATTTAATGGACTAACGTGCTAATATGGTCTGTATAGTCTATGGTTTATGGTTATATTTCAGGGTGCAATAGCATCAAAGAAGGAGCTAGACACGTGTGGAAATTGGAAGAAAAGAATTAATACATTTTATGTATTAATTCGTAACTTTGGCAAACAACAACAACACGTATGGAGACTTTGTCAAAGGTTGTTGCTGAGTTATAGAAGAAGTACAAGGATGATAAAGCAAAGGAGTACAAGGCGTGGAAGCATGGCTTGAGGATTAAACAACTCGGTTGCTACAAAATAGGAAGTGGGAGCTAGAATTGTGAAACAACTTCACCCACTCTCCCTACACTTCCTCCACGTGCAAGACCAGCCCCAAGGCTGTTATTGGAGTAGCCTTCAAGTATTTGAAGACTATAAATAAGCTTGAAAGGTTTATTTGAAGACATGCCAATTATTTCATCACATTCACACCTTCGAAAAGCTTAGAGATAGAGTTCTTTGTTTGGTTCTTTTTAATCCTTTCTCCCTTGTAATTTCGCACTTGATTACTTTGGTATCAAGGTGTGTGAAGGCTAGGATAGGATTCCGTTCTTTATCTCTTGTTCCATAGAGCTTAAAATAGATATAGCTATAGGGAACTTTCGGCTTTGTAACTTCATTCATAGTGATTATAAAGTCTTGCCTAAGAGGCACTCTCAAGTTATATTTATATAACTTGAGAAAAACAATTTTGGTGTTTTTATTCCGCTGCAAACTCTTTTACAAAATTGTTTTATTTTCGAAGTGTGTGTGTGCCATCCCAAGTGCTATCGTTGGTGCTGTTATCACCTTGGATATCACTTGTGATTCAAGCCGTGACAATTTCAATTGGTATCAGAGCGCTCTCACTTGACGATACTAAGTGTTTGGTCCTTTTTATCATGGCTTTTGATCCTGCAAATCCAAACCAAAAACGTCTTCCTGTTTTAGATGGTTCGAATTATGCATATTGGAAAATTCGCCTTCGCTCGCATATCAAATCAATTGATCTTCGAGCATGGCGATCTATAGTTCATGGGTACTCTCTTCCACTATTACCTGCTGATGAGGATGGTGATGTTCAGGTTAAATCTGAAGGTGAGTGGACTAATGAAGAGATCACCCTGGCTAACTATAATGAGAAAGCTCTTAATGCTATCTTTGAGTGGGTTGACATGCATATTTTTAAACTTATTCAAAATAGTTCCACAGCTCAAGAAGCTTGGGATATTTTACAAAGGTTTTGTGAAGGTGATTCTAGTGTGCGTGAAAACAAACTTAGAGGTCATACTGGCAAATTTGAAAGGTTGAGAATGGGTGAAAGTGATACCATTTCCTCTTATTTTGAAAAATTGTTTGACATTGCTAATGAGTGTCAACTTTTAGGTGAACCTTTTACAAACAAACAATTTGTTTCAAAGGCTATTAGAACTCTCCCTGAGCGTTTTAATATAAAGGTTTCATCTATAGAAGAGGCTCACAATCTTTCTACTATGAACATCAATTCCTTAATGAGCATTTTAAAAAATTTTGAGTCAAACCTTGCTGAGCAAAGTGAAGCTTCTAAAGGCAAGAGTGTTGCTTTAAAAGTTCAATCCTCTAGTGGTTCAACTAATGAGGATGACGAAATTTTTGAGGAATTAGGTGAAGATGCCAGTGTTGCCTTACTCACTAGGAAGTATAACTCAATGGTGAGAAAATTTAACAAAGAAAATGTGTAGGTAAAGGCTAAAGAGCAACAATCCAAGGTGTACAATTCAATGCCCAAGAGGACATTTCCATCTACTCAGAAAGGTGGTCCCATAAGGAGAGCATCATCAGATCAATCCAGATCGATCCAAAATACCTTGAATCAATCCAATGTCATGCTTGCTCTGGATGGGGTCATTACTCAAATGAGTGTGCTAACACTCTAAGGAAGATGGGAAAGAACCTATGGGTTTCTCTCGTGACAATGAGGATGAGGAGACCAATCAATCGAAGATTCGGATCAAACAGCAATGGTGGTCACAACCGTGACTCGGATTCTGTCAGTGATACCCCAGGTGATATCCAAAATGGGATAGCACACGAGATATCATCCAACAGGTATACAGATTTAAATTTGATAAATGCTGTTTGTTTTGTGGGTTCTGTTAACATGGATGCAGTGTTGTTCACAAGATGAGAAGGAGTTCAGCAAGGATGAACTCGTTTGTGGTCTTAAGAACCTTTGCAAAGAATTGGTGGATGAATGGAAGAAAGAGAACAAGAAGGTGATCTCTCTGTCCAAAGAGGTTCAAGACCTAGCCGATGGCTTGACTAGATTGGAAGTTCAACTCACAAAGAAGGATGTGGAGGCTGGACAAAGTCAAGAGCAAACTTACTCTTGCCGAGACAACATTCAAGAAACTCAATACGAGTTCTACCAAGTTAGATGCAATTCTTGGGTTGTCCAAACCACTCAAGGCAGGTATGGGTTTTCAAGAGTCTTTAAATGCTATTACATCTACTTTGTCTAATACAGAAGATAAGTTAATTTTTGTTAAAGAAAGAGATCATGTTGAACCAATATCTTCGATAAGTCTTCGACAAGGTAAAAATATGTAACTCTTTTTGTTACTCTATCGGACATTTGAAAAATGATTGCAAAACTCTCTTAAAGAAACAGTCCAGTTCTGTGTGATACCTGAAGTGCTACCTAGCATGTCGAGATATCCTTTGTCGATCGAAGAAAAATTATCAAAATAGGAAAGTGTGGAAACCTAAGTCTAATCGATATGTGATGTTGTATGCACCGCCTTAAAAACTAATGTTGAAGGTTCATGGTATTTTGATAGTGGTTGTTCTCGTCATATGACTGGAACAAAAATATTTTTAAAGGAATATGAACCTATTCAAGGTGGTAGTGTAACATATGCAATGGTGGTGGCAAGAGTAATATAGTAGGAAAAGGCGTATTAAATGTACCTGGATTTCCTGCTTTGAAAAATGTTTTGCATGTTGATGGACTGGTAACTAATTTAATTAGTATTAGCCAACTTTGTGATGACAACCTTGAAGTAAAATTCAATAAAAACACTTGTGAAGTTTTTGATTGTACCAATAACTGTGTTATGACTGGTACTAGGTCAAGTAATAACTGTTATCTTGTTGAGGATAAACAAGTGTGTCATTCTGTGAGGGTTGATGATGCTACCTTATGGCATCAAAAGTTGGGTCATGTCCATTTTCGTAACATTGTGAAACTCATTAATGCTGAAGCTATAAGAGGTATACCTAGTCTGGACATAAGTACGAAAATCATATGTGAAGATTGTTTAAAGGGTAAACAAACACGTGCTACCCATAGTGCTACCCGACATAATGAGGAGTATTCTGGGACAACGCACTGTTTTCAATTAATGCATATGGATTTAATGGGTCCAGTTGAGGTAGACAGTTTAGGAGGTAAGAAATATACTTTTGTAATAGTTGATGATTTTTCTAGATTTACTTGGGTATATTTTTTAAAAGAAAAATCAGAAACTTTTGAAAAGTTTAAAGTCTTACATGCTAAAATCAAAAACATGTTTTCTGCTCTTATCATGCGAATAAGGTCTGATCATGGAACGGAGTTTGATAATTCATTGTTCTTTACTTTTTGTGAATTAAAAGGAATTAAACATGAGTTTTCTGCTCCTAAAACACCTCAACAAAATGGGGTGGCTGAAAGGAAAAATAGGACCTTACTTGAGATGGCACGTGTGATGTTGTTTTCAAAAGAATTTCAAAAAGATTTTGGGCTGAGGCCTTAAACACAGCTTGTCACACGGCCAATAGGGTTTTTCTAAGACCTGGTACTAGAATGACACCTTATGAAATTTTGAATGGTAGGATACCAAAGGTTCATTATTTTCATACATTTGTGTGTGTGTGTTATGTTCTAAATGATCGGGATTACTTAGCTAAATTTGACTCTAAAAGTGATAAGGCTATATTTCTTGGGTATGCTCAGGACAGTCGAGCATATAGGGTTTATAACCTTAGGTTAAAAACCATTCAGGAATCAATTAACGTTGTTTTTGATGATTTAGCAAGTGTTACAGGTGATGGAGTACAGGAATCTCCATTAATATTGCTGGAAGAACTGGAGAATCAAAATCAAGTAAGTGATACCCTAGGTGCTGGCCCAAGTGTTGCCACTGAAGGGATAGCATCTCCGGTATCACCCAAGACCAATCCAGAAGCGAAAAGGATGAACAGGTCGGATGATGATGCTCATGTGCATGAAGATTTGAGAAGGGATCCACCAGCTAGGATCAGAAGAGACCATCCTTCCTCTCAAATTATTGGAGAAGCAAGTGAAGGGGTACGAACAAGGAACAAAGGACATTTTAGTGACCGTGAAATGGCAAGGTATGTGTGTATGTCCACCACATACCACAAGGTAAAATATTCTGTTTTGTTTCTTCTTTAGAACCCAAAAATATTTACGAAGCTTTAAAAGATAATTTTTGAATACATGCCATGCAAGAGGAACTTGAACAATTTGCTCGTAATGAAGTTTGGTGTTTAGTACCACGTCCTAGTAATACAAATGTTATTGGTACTAAATGGATTTTCAAAAACAAGTCGGATGAGCAAGGAAATATTGTTAGGAACAAAGCTCGTCTCGTAGCACAAGGTTACACCCAAATTGAAGGTGTTGACTTTGATGAGACCTTTGCTCCCGTTGCTAGAATAGAATCTATAAGACTCCTCTTGGCTATAGCTTGTTTTCTAAAAATTACTTTGTTTCAAATGGATGTTAAAGCTGCCTTTTTAAATGGTTATTTAAAAGAAGAAGTTTTTGTTGAACAACCAAAAGGATTTGAAGATCCTCATCTACCAAACCATGTATATAGACTTGATAAAGCCTTATATGGCTTGAAACAAGCTCCACGTGCATGGTATGGTCGCTTAACCTCTTTTTTACTTGAATATGGCTTTACAAGAGGTGAAGCAGATAGGACCTTATTTATCCTAAGGCATGGCAAAGAAATAGTCATTGTTCAAATCTATGTTGATGACATAGTCTATGGCTCTACTTCTCAAACATGTTTAAAAGATTTTGTAGAAGCTATGACATCAACATTTGAAATGAGCATGATTGGAGAGTTAACATTCTTTCTAGGCTTGCAGGTGAAACAATCAAATGAAGGAATATTCATTTCACAAATCAAGTATGCAAAGAGCCTAGTAAAAAGGTTTGGGTTGGAAGGAGCAAAAAGTTTAAAAATCCCCATGTGTTCTTCTCTCAAACTTGGTAGAGATCAAGTAGGTGAGGATGTTGATCCTACTCTTTATCGTTCAATGATAGGTAGCCTTCTCTATCTCACTTCTAGTCGTCCTGATATCATGTTCAGCGTGTGTGTTTGTGCACGTTATCAAGCCAATCCTAAAGTCTCTCACCTTAATTCTGTCAAAAAGATAATTAAATATGTTTCAGGAACAAGTGAATTAGGGATTTGGTTTAGTAAGGATACTAATACCAATTTGGTTGACTTTAGTGACTCGGATTGGGCGGGGGATATGGATGATAGGAAGAGTACTAGTGGGGGGTGTTTTTACTTGGGCAACAATTTAGTTTCATGGTATAGTCGTAAACAAAATTGTGTTTCTCTCTCCACGAGTGAGTCCGAGTATGTGGTATTGGTAGTTGTTATTCACAACTTATTTGGCTAAAACATATGTTAGATGACTATGGCCTAGAGAGTAATTCTTTGACTATGTACTGTGATAACCTAAGTGCTATCAACATTTCAAAAAACCCAGTTCAACATTCCCGTACCAAACACATTGACATACGTCATCATTTTCTTAGAGATATGGTAGATAAAGGCCTAATTAACATTGATCATATTGATACTAAGTATCAACTGGCTGACATCTTTACCAAGGCCTTAGACCACGAGAGATTTTCTAGTTTGAAAAGATCTCTTGGTGTAACGACCCCAACCCTAGGCACTAATTTTAAATAGTATATTATATGCTTTTAATATTCATGTTATCTTTATGTGTTCAATTATGTCTTTAAAATTCGTAATTTAAGATAATTTGGGTGGGAAGTAAATTTAGAATCTTTTATGAATTTATTAGACATTAAAAAAGAACCTTGTGTGATGATGTTGCCATTCGCGGGAAAATTCGATTTTTGCGTTTCTTTGAAAAACCAAATAAAACCGGAAAACGGAGTCGCCACGCCATTTTAATTTTGAGGGCCAAAACTTTGAAAAAAGCCCGAGATCAGAGATTTAGGTTCGGAGGTCATGTTACGCGTCGGGAAGGACGTTAGTGTGCACCCGACGCGCCTCGTAAAACGAGTCTTCCAAGCTGAAAATCATTTGTGTGTGTGTGTGTGTGTGTGTGTTTTGGCCAAAATAAGTTGAAACTCAGAAAAGTAAAAATTAGGATATCTTTTTAAGACTTTAAACTGATCCCATGATTTTTTGGAAGATTTTTGGATTGAGATTTGGTACTCAAAAGACCTTTTGAAGTTGAGAGCCATTTCTGCCAGAATGAAAAAGGCAGTGGACCTTTGATTTTGAAATGGATTCAAGGGTCTTAAAACTTCATAATCTGGATAAACTCAGAGAATGAAAGTTGTTCTAGACACCTTAAATAAAGTTTTTACGAAGGAATTTTCCATTTTGGAGAAGATTTGAGGGGTCAAAGCCTTCTGGAAACCTCAGATATGAGATCTGGATTCCCAGAAGCTGATGAACTAGCCTCTGAAAGAAAATTTGAAAAGAGGAGTTTTACTCACCCAAAAAATAAGGTAAAAATATGTCTGGAAAGCTCTGGATGTTGGCTACAAAAAGTATTTTGTAATCAACACCAAATTCCAAGTTCATCTGTGTCCAAAAATTAAGACCATGGACTGAGGTCTGAGAAAATTGCTACTGGACAGCAACTTCTCAAGAAAGAAAATATGATTTTAAGGGGGGTTTTGCATCCATGCTTGTCCCCATTTCCCTAGGTTTTGGTTAGTGATCACTAGACATTTTAGTGGTGAATCAACTATACCAAACCATCCTTGGGGTACATTAGGACTAAGCATTTCATTTGCTTGGGAAGGGGATTTTTATCCTTTGAAATCAAGATTTAGTGCTTGAAAATGGTTTTTTAGGGTTTTGAAAGTGTGTTTTTGCAAGAAAGTAAGAAAGCTTAAAAATAATGTTGATCTTTGTAGAAGATCATCCATGGAGATGGTCTTCCATGGTGATCTTCTTAGATCTAGAGCAAGAAGATGAAAGAACTACATTTTGTAGTTTGAAGATGCATGCATGGTTGAGATTTAGGGTTAGGAAGAGGAGGGTTTACCAATCTTCCTTGTGTTCTTGAGTGTTTGGCTTGAATGTATGAGTGTTTAGGGCTTTAATATGAGAGTGAGTGGATGAGTATGAGTTGGGAAAGATTGGAGAGAAAATGGTGACAATTCAAGTGAATTCTCACTGTTTTCTCTCTATATTTCGCCAGAGGTTCGGTGCAAAATGTGTTCTTCCTTTCTATTTTTGTGACTGGAGGGCTCAATTTATAGCCCTCCTGAAAATGCAAACTCATCCGCGCGGATGGATCCAGACAGCGTGCACTGTTCATTAAATGCAGCTTCAGCTTTGGACAAGAAGAATATTTCTTTTCAAAATTCAAATTAATGACTTTTTGTGTTTCCAGCCATTGCCATTTTTGGTTTTCTTCTTTTGTTTTGCTTTTTGAGATTCTTTTTAAGGTTTAACCTTAAATAACAATGCCCATTTTACCCTCACTTTGTTAGAAATGTTAGGATAGTTAGGAATTGTTAGAAATGTTATAACTTTCGTTAATTTTCTAACGAAAATTCTAACAAGCTCAAATTGGAGCACTTACAAGAGCCCTCGGCGACGGCGCTTTCGAAGGAAGCGGGGTCGTCGATAAGAATAAGGCTCCATATTTGGCGGGATGATCGAGTGATCGGGTGGCTGAACCTAGCGATAGGCTACCTACGTATCCCGAATGGGAATCAAGCCGGCCGTAGTTCGGGTCTTTGACCCTGGAGATGATGGCGTTTTAGGTGTCTCGAACTTTGATGAGCGAGTTAATGGTTCTTTGGAAAGAAACTCTGCTGGGGATAAGAGATGACCATTTTTGGTCTGATGGCTATCCGCTCTGCTGGGGATAAGAGATGACCATTTTCGGTCTGATGGCTATCCGCTCTGCTGGGGATAAGAGATGACCATTTTCGGTCTGATGGCTATCCGCTCTGCTGGGGATAGGAATGACCATTTTCGGTCTGATGGCTATCCGCTCTGCTGGGGATAGGAATGACCATTTTTGGCCTGACGGGTATCCGCTCTGCTGGGGATTTTTGTGATTTATCGTTTTTCTAGTGATAGCGTCTTAGGTGCCTTAAACCTTGGAGATGGCGTTTTAGGTGCCTCGAACCTTGGAGATGGCGTTTTAGGTGCCTCGAACCTTGATGATGATGGCTTTTTAGGTGCCTCGAACTTTGATGATGATGGCTTTTTAGGCGCCTCGAACCTTGATGATGATGGCTTTTTAGGTGCCTCGGACCTTAATTTGAAATGGCCTTTCGGTGGACTTTGTCTGCTGCCGAAGGATAGGGTGACCGTTTTGGTCGAGGGGCTGGACCTAATGATAGGCTACCTACGTATCCCTAGTGGGAATCAAGCCCTTTCGTAGTTCGAGTTCTACTCGAGATTTCGCTGGCTTTTGGGATTCCGTTAACTTTGCTGGGGAAAATCAGACATATTCGTCTGGGGAATTGGTCTTACGTTTGACTGCTGGGGGTAATTTTGATGAAAGATACGGGATCTCGTTATCTTTCTCGGGTCACTCGGTCTTACGTTTGACTGCCGGGGAAAATTTTTGATGAAAGATACGGGATCTCGTTATCTTTCTCGGGGCACTCGGTCTTACGTTTGACTGTCGGGGGTAATTTTGATGAAAGATACGGGATCTCGTTATCTTTCTCGGGTCACTCGTCTTACGTTTCGATCGCCGGGGTAATTTTGATGAAAGATACGGGATCTCGTTATCTTTCTCGGGTCACTCGGTCTTACGTTTGACTGCCGGAGGTAATTTTGATGAAAGATACGGGATCTCGTTATCTTTCTCGGGTCACTCGGTCTTACGTTTGACTGCCGGGGGCAATTTTGATGAAAGATACGGGATCTCGTTATCTTTCTCGGGGCACTCGGTCTTACGTTTCTGCTAGGGGCAATTTTGATGAAAGATACGGGATCTCGTTATCTTTCTCGGGGCACTCGGTCTTACGTTTTACTGCCGGGGGTAATTTTCTTGACAAGGGGCTGACTTTGGTTAACTTTGGTTAACTCTGTCAAGTTGGGGACTGAATTGCAGAGTCCTGAAATTTTAAGGGGCAAAAGGGTCATTTTGACCCTTGCAATCCTATCCGCGCGGATAGGGTTTGAAAACCAGGGGTATTAATTAGGGCCAACGCCCTTTCTCTTCCCCATTCAGTTTTTCTGAAATTGTCGAGAGCAGAGAGAGAAAAACTGCAAAATCCGCCATTTTTGGCCATTTAAGCTTCAAAATTCTTCCGATTTCTTCGATTTTTTGAGCAATGGAACACGGGGAAGGCGCTTTTCAAGGCCAAGGACGTGGCCCGGTAGCGGAGAGGCGATTGGAGCTCGTCCGGATGAGGAGGCATTACAATCTTTCGCAATCGGTTGAGGAGGAGCATTACCCCGATGCTTGGCAACATTGGGCTTCGGATCCGCATCTTCGAACGGTATACTTTGAAACCCTTTGATCCCTTTGTTGATTTCTTGTTTGAAAATTTTGGGTGATTTTTTGAATTTTTTTTTTTGAAAATTCGAATGATTGATATTCTTAGCTTTGAATTTTGATTTTGATGCTTTGCATGTTGGAATGAGTATATGAGGGTATCTCAAAATATGCATTTTGCTTGGAGAAAGAATTGGCCTTTTCGCCATTTTTTTTTTTCAATTCGAAAATTACATGTGAAAATTCGAAGAATTGTGATTTTTTTTTTTTTTGAAATTGAATATTGCATGTTGATGATGATGATTTTTTTTTTTTGAAATTGAATTTTGATATTGATAAATGATGATGCAATGCATGCATTTTGTTTGGAAAGAATGGGCATTTTGCCAATATGAGATGTATGTATGTTTAGGATTTTTTTTTTGAAGAGTGGGACGGATTTTTCCTCCCGTTGCATGTAAGATGGATGATATGCATGTATGCATTTTTTTTTTGTTGAAAATGGGACGGAGTTTTTACTTCCGTAGGAATGCATCTTTTTTTTTTTTTTTTTTTTTTTTTGATGAATGCATTGGGACTTGGCCGAAATTGTTTTCTTTTATGCGAGAAAAATGGGGCTATGCTCATTGTATGCTGTTATGCTGTCGAAATTTCTTTTTTTTTTTTTAATGTAAATGCAAATGCAATCTTTTTGACATTTTCTCTTTTTTTTTTACAGGGCGGAAACCGTTTTGTGACGGAGCAGCTGAACAAGATGAAGACTCGAGGATCGGTGGAGTCTGTGATTGACTTGTGGGACCGGCTTCCGGATGCGGGCCGAGGAGCTTTGCCGAGTCCGAGACAGATTGTTGTCGAGACGGGGCTCGGGAGTTCGTCGAGTGCTTGAGGGGACCGGTCAAGTTCCCTAAGAGCAAGGGCTTGATGTTTGCTCGCGCAAAGATGGTGGGACGCGACCCACACCTTCCACTTCTTCCGGGGCGAGGCTACGCACGCCTCCGACTATGCCGCGATTACGGGCCTGTCCTTTAATGGACGCAAGATTGAGTGGCGGGATGGCTATAGCGATGCCGATCTCGTGTGCTCTTCGGGATTTTCCCTATTCCCAAAAAGGGGATGGGGATGGAGTATGCCGTGGTCTACGGCAAGATCGTGGAGACCATAGCGAGTTACGAGGTCGGGGAGGAGAGGATAGGCGCCGATCGATTGCTGTGGCCTTCTTGTGGTTTGCCTTTCGAGCACCCTCTTTGGACATGCCGAGGGGACGGCAGTCTTTGCCTTGCCGAGGTCCTTGGAGGACATGGAGACGGCCGGAGATGTCTCGGGGGAGAGGCCGGGCCGGGTGAGCTTTATTTTGCTCTTGATAGGTACAAATGAAGGCTGTGAGCTCCTTGTACTGCTTTGAGTTTGCCCTAGAGGTATAAGCTCTCTTTTTGCTTTTCCTCTTTTTTTTTTGAGCACGCACTTTTCTTTTGCACTGGATTGATTGGATTTTTACCTTTCGCAGGTATGGGCGTTGGAGTTTTTCCACGTCACGGTGTGGCGGCACTGGCGGAGTACGTCGGGCGTATCCGGCCATGCAGCCTGGGTCCAAGCATGCCCGGGAGAAGATAAGCTCCAGGGGGCGTACGACCCTTAGGTACGCGGATTGCCTTCCTTTGACGGAGGCCGAGACAGATGAGGATGATATTCTTCCCTGGGATCGCTTGAGGTAGCGCAGCTGAAGGGCGCCGAGATCTGGACAAAGGCAATGGAGGATTTTTGAGGGTCGACTGCGATGCATATTATCCGGGAGAGAGGGTGACGCGCCAAAGATGGCGTGAACTCGCCTTTGAGGACACCGGTGGAGCCTCCCGCCGATATGATGCACCCGAGCGATCGGTCCGTGACTGGGACGATTACCGAGGCGGTCAAAGACTTCTCGGACTTCGTGGCGATTGAGCCATATGAGACATTTGTCTTGAGGAGGCCGAGGATGCCTCGTGTTTGGATAGGAGGGGCTTGGGATACCGCGGTACCCTCGGACGGATTTTTCCTATATCCAGGATGGGGTCCGATTGAGGGTGCAGATCCCTCACCCGAGCGGCTTCCACGAGCTTTCCGGCCTCGTCCTGGTATGAAGGTATGGCTTCACCTTTTCCCCTTCTTTTCTTTCTTTTGTTTCATCATCTTTAGCATCACCTCTTTTTTTTTTTTGACGCTTTTGCTTTTGTGCAGTTTTCGGAGGTGGTCGTCGAGAAGCTGACGAAGCAAGTGATCGGAGCCAAGAGGTTCATCAGGAGGATGGTCGCTTGCGGGGCTCCTCGTGCTAGAGCGAGGCGACCACGCGGCGGCGCCCGTCGACGGAGGCTTCCCCTATTCGCTCGTAGACTTCTTCGTAGACTCCTCTGTCTCCTCTCCTTGATCCCCGCGCGGTACCGCTTCGGATCACGTCATTCTCGGGATCCACACGGGCAGTGGACACGTTTGGCAAAGCATGGCGGGTCGTCTTCGTACGTGTGAGTCCGACGCCTTCACCTTCGGGTACGATTTTTTCGCAGATCTCGCTTGCCCTATCGTGAGCGTGCCGGTTGGTCCCGATGAGCCTCTTTACGGGAGACGAGGACGATTCGAGCCCGAGATTTTCGTGGCTCTCGAGGAGGCGGGCCCGAGTCGCAAGAGGGGTCGGGGAGACATCGGGCCGGAGACTCCGATTGATTTTTTTTTTTTGAGATTTGAGATTGAGATTTGGATTTGTACAAATTTTATGCACATTTTTTTTTTGATGTAATAATTTAGGATTTTATTTATGTTAGCTTGTTGTTTTTTTTTTTATGCACACTCCCTTTTTTTTTTTTTGGAATGTAATAATTTAGGATTTTATTTTATGAATGCAATGCAATATGAATGCAGTGTTGCATGAGCCTTGGTTTTTTTTTTTTTTTTTTTTTTTTTTTTTTTTTTTGCAAGGGTGTTTGGTGTATGGACTGGTTTGGGAGGGTTTTTGCACAAGTTTCGAGCAACCGGGACGGAATATTCCTCTTTGGTGTAGCACTGGACCTGTTGCATTTTTTTTGGGAAAGCAACTCATCCGCGCGGATAGGGGCGTATCCGACATTGTCCTTTAATTTTGCTTCAGATCTGGTCTCACTTTATTTCAAATTCAAATATCCTCTTCAACCTCCAGTCCAAACAGCCATTTTTGGGGAGAAAGAGAGAAAAACCATGGAAATGACCAAAAATTCTCCAAAATTGTCCAAAGAAAGGCAAATGTTGTTCTTTGAAAAGTTCAAGGAGTGGTGTAGGGAGATCATGCATGAGAGAAGATCATTCTTTGAAGAAAGGTACAAGATACGATGCTTGTGGTCTCTCAAAGAATTGGTTCCGGATTATGACCTCTTAAGAGCTTCTTCTTCGTTTTGGGATACTAGAAGGCATGTCTTTTGCCTTTCCTTCAACGAGATTGTTCCGACTGTCGAAGAATTTCGGGCCTTACTTGGAGGTCCGGAGGTGGAAGAGATAGCGGTTCCCTTTGCCCGAGGGGCTTCTTTGTTGACAGATTGTGCGTCCTCCTTCATCTTTCCCCGGAGGAAGCGCAAGGTATGATCCGCGGTCCCGATCATTTCGATATTTCCGATCTTCCCGACAGATTTAGGGGCCTAGGCTTGGTGGATGATGCCTATTGGGATGCCTTTGCACTTTGTATGTTTGGCACCCTGCTCATGGTCTATTCCTTCGGGATCTCGCCATCGGCTCTCGCCGGATGTCGCTGCTCACCGTCGCCCAGGCGTAGATGTCGTTCCTTTGATTCTGGGGAGACTTTTCATGCTCTCGATGCATTAGCTACCGGACGGCGGTATATGCACGGGGCAGCCCGTTCCTCTTGACCCCGTGGCCGATGGAGCGTTTGGGGGTTCTTCGGGAAACCTCGATATGATCGGGCCTCGGACTTTTGCCAGAGAAGTGTTGATGTAGATTTTGATGATCGTGGCTCGTGGGAGCGTTGGATGGCGGGTCGCCAGACCGAAGATATCGATGGTCGGTGCCTCATTGGCGGGTGGAGACTCGCAGAGTGCTTCAGACGGGTCCCACGTGGTTATGCTTCCGGGGCTTTCTACCCAGCTTTCTACATTCCGGCTTTAGTCCCAGGCAGCTTTGGCTTGGAGCAGTTCCTTTGGAGGGTTTTGATGATATAGCCACCATGGTGGTGGCTCCTGCTTTCCATGGATGATCCTCGGTGTTTCCATTTCTTTCCCGAGCATGGAGGTATGACGCCTTTCCTCCTCGGGTCATTCTCAGCGTCCGAGACCGGTGTTCCCGACCACTTGGTACTGGATTGGTACGAGAGGCATCTCGGGAGAGACTCAGTGGCTATTTTGAGGCGGCGTGAGGCCATTATGGGTGCGGAGGACCTGATTGTTTCGAGAGGAGGAGGGCCGAGGCGAGGGCCAATCCTCATGACAGTGAGCGGAGACGCCGTGATCGATTATGAGGCTTACGTCAAGAGACAGAGAGGAGGGCTCCTATGTTACCGCCTAGGTTACAGGAGATGAGGGATGACGCTAGGGCTGGCTACTAAGGCCCCGACAGAGGCCGGGTTTGATAGATCCCGTTCCTATACCGAGCTTGGTAGGAGGAACACCGACATTTTTCCTGGCTCGTAAGAGAAAGACTCTGAGGGGGAAGAAGAAGGGAGAGGCCAAGACGAGTGGCTTGGAGTGACTCGAGGTTTCCGAGTATCCCTTTCTTGTCATGGCATACATTAGTTAGATTATGTATCTTAGTTTTCCTTTAGCAGTTACCGTTGTAGGAATGAATTGGGCTTAGACTCATCAAAGAGCTTTTAACTTGTAATGAATATTTGAATTGCTTTAGAGTTTTTCGAGACGCTTTCATGGTCTCGATCAATTGTATTGATGCCAAAGTATGGCTTTTATTTGTGCTTTAGACCGAACCGTTTCCGGCCGCTCTACGTTCCCCTCATTTTGAGGAGCTCAGTCTTCGTAGTTCAACCCGGTGAACTCTTTTTTGTTTTTTTGTTTTTTTGGTGCAACCCTCGTTTTTTACCTAGGCCGCCCTTTTCGGGTTTCTAACCTAGTTGGGTATTACTCTTTTAGCACTCTTTTTTTCTCTGTTTTTTTTTTTTTTTTTTGTTTTTTTTTTGTTTTTTTTGTTTTTTTTTTTTTTTTTTTGGTGCAACCCCGTTTTTTACCTAGGCCACCCTTTTCGGGTTTCTAACCTAGTTGGGTATTACTCTTTTAGCACTCTTTTTTTTTTTTTTTTTTGTTTTTTTTGTTTTTTTTTTTGTTTTTTTTTTTTTTTTTTTGTTGTTTTTTTTTTTGTTGTTTTTTACGCGTAGTATCTCGCGCAGCCTTGTCACCATTCACCGGGTGTACAAAGGGATTCCCGTCGAGGTCCGCAAGCTGCATGGCTCCTCCGGAGAAGATCTTACGGACGACATATGGCCCGACCCATACAGGCTCCCATTTGCCTAGGCAGGGTTGATACGGACCGGGGCTTTTCTTTTAGAACGAGATCACCTTCTCGGATCTCCCGATGCTTTACTTTCTTGTCGAAGGCTCTAGCCATTCTTCCTTGGTAGGCTCGGATGTGTTCCATGGCCTTCAATCGGCGTTCGTCTAGTAGGGCCAATTCATCATGGCGACTTCTGGAGCCATTCGACCTCGTTGATCCGGCTTTCCAGAAAGCATACGGAGCGAGTATTTCCACTCGATTGGGAGTACGGCTTCCATTCCGTATGTGAGGGCAAAAGGTGTTTCCCGCTGCCGTTCGACCGATGTTCTGTAGCCCCGCAGTGCTGTGTAACTTCTCGGGCCAATCTCCGCCTCGATAGCCATTTTCCTGATGATATTTTCCGTAGTCTTGTTTGTCGCTTCGACTGGCTCCGTTGGTTTGGGGCCCGTAGGGAGATGACTTGTGACGGGTTATTCGGAATTCCGCCAAATAGCTTTTTCACATTCCCTTCGAAGTGGGATCCATTATCTCGAGATGATTTCGCCTGGGCAACCCGTATCCGCACATGATGTTTTCTTTGATGAAGAGGGCAACTTTCTTTGAGTTGAGGATTTTGTAGGACTTTGCAGAGCATCCTTTTCGATTCCTTCAAAGAAATCACCAATCAAGGCTCTTTAGGCTCTTCCGCAGCTTCCCAAATTCACACTCGTCAAAATCTCTTCGGCAGCTTGGGCTCGATTTTCCTCTTCCTGACAACCCGCTTAAAGATTTTTTTGTTGTTTGATTTTTTTGTTTAATGTGTCTCGCTTCTTTATCTAATGAGTTATTATTAAATTTTTTTTTAATTAATTCATCATTAGTTAAAGTGGCAATCAAGGGATACTTTAAAGATTCGTCATTTCATTGAAAACGAAAGGGGAATACAACGCTTGCTGCACTCGTAGTCTTCGTGCGTAAGGCCGTCTGGACGACCCTAGAGACTCGATCTTAACAAAGAGAGACTCGGGAGGACTTGTCCTAGATTGACACAAAGGGATCGGGGACCAATCCAAGCTTGGTGATCATTTCCTCCTTGGTCGCGGACGGCCCGAGAGAGTTTCCCAATTCTTTAGCGGCATGTATTGTTGGTGGCCTCATGACTCGGAACCGTGCCGTTTTTGTTTTCCTTTCTCAATTGCCGCTATCATCTTTTGGACCGAGCCGAGATCAATCGTGTCCGGCACTGGACTCTCTTCTTCGAACAATTGCTGCATAACTGCACTATCCCAATCATCTCGAGGGAAATTCCGTGGCCTTAGCTTTTGGCACCGCGCCCGAATTCGTGTTTCGATCTTCCCGGGCAAGAGGGAATAGTGGTTGTGAGCTTCTCGAACCTGTTCCACTGTGTCGCACGCCTCCGAAGGTATACTCACTTTTCATGGCATGGTAGCCCTGTGTATCTTGGGTAGGTCCAGGAACATTCTACGGACCGGGTTAGCCTTGGTTCCTCCGAACTTGTTGAGGCTATCCCGTAGCTTTAGCCATCCCGCCGTAGGAGTGGGCTCTGTGATGTTTCCCGGTTGTGTGGGACCCTTTACAAAGTAGTCACCCAAATTAGGACCGAAGGGGAGAGATTTAGGATTGTCGACCGGACCTTTCCGTGGCAGCCTTCAAATCTTTTTCCTTTGCAAAGTGTCCACTGGGGAGGCCTCATATCCTGTGCCGTGGCGAGTATTCCGTCCTTTCACTTCGATGAGTTTGAAAGTTCCTTGTTGGGCGCTTCCCTGCATCGAGGCCAGTAGATAGCTCATTTTTCTCATCATTTTCAAGACCGGTGGGATTTTATCCCGAGTGACCGTCGATCTATGTTGCACACTTGGGCCTGGGAGGCTCGACCGTGAAGCCCGTTAGCATGTGACCTTCCTCGTCATGTTTGATTTCAGAATAGGTATTCCGCCCGTATCCGTGCCTTCTAAAGTGACTAAATCTCCGTAAATGGTCGTCTCGCATCCCCATTCGAGACGAATTTCACACACGGTGGAGGCTTGAGGCGACCCTTCGACTTGGTGCAGCCTAAGGTCTTCCACAGGCGTTGAAAGTAATCGGGATGTCGATAACCCGGAATTCCACAGGTGTATCAATTTCGTCCAAACCAGAGGTCTAAAGTAGCAACTCCGAGGACCGCCGGGATGTTGAGTCGTAAGCTTTGATCCGTGAGAGAAGAAGGCTTCAAGTCTCGTAGTCTTGATATCAAGCAAGCTCATGATCTTTGCCGGAAGAATGTTCATTCCGACCCATTATCAACCAGGACCCGAGGGAGGCGTCGCTCATCCAAACTGACCGTGATGAAGAGAGGCTCATTATGATCGCCCCAAATCGAGGGAGGTCGAGGATCTGTGAAAGTGATTATGTTCCCGTAGTGGATGTTTCCAATCACCGTACCACATCATCGGGAGTAGCATCAATAGGCACGAGAGTGCGAGCCAGCTTTCTTCCACTTTCCCATGGGATAAGGACGAGGTGAGTAGAGACCAGAGGGAAATGTTGGCCTCGTGTTTGCTTCAACTCGGGTGAGTACTGGATCCTCTCTTTTCGTGGTCCGGGAGTTTCACTGCCTTAGCATAGGGGCGGCGATCTTCTTTGGTGCTTGATCCGTGGCCTTCTTATTCCGCCTTGGGATTTCCTTGGAAGATTCGCCCGCATCGGGTCAACAGATTAACTTCCTCATCGCCGTCTCTGACCGGATTTCTTCAATGCCGCTAGGGTCAATGGGGAGCCCTTTTCGCTATTGGCCACAGCCGACGGAGTCTAGTGACAGTGAGAGGCCGAGTCAGATCGGCTTCTTCCTGGGCGGCCCTTATAATTGCTTCCCAAGTCACAGTGCTTTTGGGTTTGGGGTTCGTGTTGTTGCCCTCGGGATGGCCCACGCAGCTAGGGCGCCCTCCGATTCATTCTCATGGCCGGCCTTGCTCATTGTTATCATGCAACAAGAGTCGCTATTGCCTGACTCGGCGGCTTTTCGATTTCATCCCTTGGATGGCCCACAGAGTTGTGGCTATCACCTCCATCTCATCGTATATCCTTTTTCTTTCAGCCTTGCAGTGTAGGGCACCACAGCGAAGGATAGGCAATGTTCCTCTTCGGAGTTTGAGGTAGCGGCTCGATAGGATCTCGTGTCCAAATAAGGAGCACCCGGGTCCATTGTCGGGCCCCGTAGCAATTAGAAAGGCGTCATGTGGACTCATAGTATGAAGGCCACTGGGGAGACGTTCGCATCGATAACCCTTTCTGTGATTCGGGCATTGCGCTCGAGCGGCCCTGCCGTGACTTTACGGTTGTTACGCCATCCGTCTCGTGGGAAAGAAGAAAAAGATCCGATAATGTTTACGAATTCTTCATCTTCCGGTGGCTGAAACCCTCCATTTTCGACTCAAAGTGCTTCAATAAACCCCTCCATTCACCATTCAAAGTTCTTATAAGGAACGCCAGTGTTCTAGGATTTTGATATGTACGGATCCGGGCGCGGGCTTTGTCTGTCCCTCATCCTCTGGAGTATCCGGGCATTGGCCACAAATGCATCTTACAAGTGACACCTCGTAGGGTCTCTGCTCCATCGTATCCGATCCGCATTTCCTGGCGTCCTTCGTCGTCGCTGGCCGATAACCAACCATTGTGCCTGGCTCCCATGGGCTGGCTCAGCATGATCGCTCCAGATTGTTTCCGGACGCAAATCTCAGCTTGACTCTTCACTCTCGCCATCATCATCGCCAGCGCGTCATCGCGGAATCCTCTTCCCATACTCACCGGGATTTCGGGGAGAGGAACGCCGATCAAACCCGTTGGGGGAATATGGGTGCGTGCAACCGCAAAATTGTCATATGTTCCCATTCCTGAAGTGGTAATTGTGACTCAGCCTTCTCCTCCCGTAAATTGCGGGGGAAGAGTGAGAGGGGTGGCACGTATTTGACACTGTGTAGGATATAGAAGGAATCCTCCTCTTCCGATTCTTCACTGCCTTCTGGATCATATTCGGGCTCTCCCAAAGCCAATTTGCGAAGTGTACTAGCTCCGCACGCTCTTCGGCCTCTTTGCTGATAAGCCCCAAGACAGCGCCACGCAAACTTTCTTGCTCAATCTTTCTTGATTGTTCTAACCATCTTGTATAAATGGTTCTTTCATGTCTTGAGCGGAACGGCCCCTAGCTTCTTCGGTATCGGCCTCCCTTCATCCGAGAAATAGCGGGTCTCGTATTCTGCAAGGAGTCTCTCGACATGAGACCAAGACGGGTTGATCTGTTCGATATCCTCGAGGCCGAGGGGGAATCCGAATTCAGATCCTCGACGAGGTTGGCCACGGGTATTTGGGACCTTCATCAAGATCTTCTGGGCATGCGAAGATTCTCCGCATTCAATCATATTCACCGATTATGGTTCCTTGGCAATGGATTTGATCGTGTTAGGCCCCTTCGGGGGCCTTCCAACTTTCCTTGCTCTATTAGCCCACGGATTGCCTTTTTCGCAGTGAAGCACTGCCAGTTTGTCCGATGTCCGTGAGCTTGATGAAAGGCACAATACTTTGTAGTATCCACGGAGCATTCGGATTTCCGGGTTGGAAATTCTCCAAAGGCCGCAGCAAGCCTTCTTTCACCGACCCCCTAAAGATGTCATTCAGGGGCATCCCAAAAGTTTTCGAGATTTATGACCCGCGGTCCTGGGCTCGGCCGGCTTCCCCGGGAGCAAAAGGAGTCGTGTTGTTACATTCCCGTCCCGCATAGTTAATCATCTCTTTGCCTTTCGCAGAGCAGGGGCGGTGTTTGGCAGGAGGAGCCCGACATCCGTAGGCAGGTGCAAAGCAGCCTGGTTGCCGATTGTAGGCCTTTTCAAACTTAGCCGGCAGAGTTAACCATGGCCCGTAAGTCTCGAGTATGGGAAGTGATCGAGGGAGGCTCTCAGATGTGGTTTCAAGCACGACCGGAAGATGTCCAGCTTGTTCCTCTTCGGAAGGAGGGATGGCCATTTCACCGAGTTTCGAGATTCCACCGCTTGTAAGAAGTCCCCAACATTCTCATCGGGACGCCGCACCGTTGTTTGTAGATCAACCCTATTTGTTTCCCATTCCAAGTTGGCCTTATATTTTTCTCGTGAAGGCATTGGTAATCTGTCCCATGTAGCCCCGGCTTGTGTTTCAAACGGAAGAACCACTTTAAGGCAACGGACTTCAAGGATAGATTTCGCCAAAATAGTCGACCCAATCGCCGAGTTGGTACATCCTTTGGCGTTTCATTGCCAGCAGGTATATGTAGTCCAAATGGGTTTTCGGACATGCGGTCCCATCAAAGAGATCCAGATTTGGCATCAGCCGACTTCAGGGGGCAAGAGGA